>JAQGBD010000077.1:0-53646 GCA_034698165.1 Punctoribates punctum
GTTCAGATTTGTGTCTGAAATTTGTGTTCAGATTTGTGTCTGAAATTTGTGTTCAGATTTGTGTCTGAAATTTGTGTAAATTTTCATCCCTAATTCATTTGTGTTCATTTGTGTCTGACACAAATTTTGTGTTTTTAAATCCACTACCCATGATGAAAACCTCGATCACATTTTCTTAAAACCACGAAATCAATTGATATAAATATTAATAAACAAATTTAATGGAGAGGGAGAGAGAGGTTAAACACATTGTCTTCAAAAGTCCATGTTGAGTTCCAAAGACCAGAAGTACAGTTTGGTGGGTTATTTTTCCACTGTCCATCTTTCAAACAGGTCCTGAAATTTTTGCCGATCATTATATCGTCTTCGGAACGACAGGAGTACCGAATGAAAGAGTCGTTTATAGCAAACCATTTGCTTTCATTAAAGTAATAAACATTTCCGATCTCTTCGATCATTACACTGCTGTCCATTTCCTCTGTTAGGCCTTCCTCGGGACAGGTTTTCTTTGGTACGCATACTGGCCATTGGCCAACCCATTGACCGTTCCAATTGCAAATGAATTTATGCCTGAAAATGATTAAATGAACAAGGTGAAATTGATTTGAAATAAAGATTGATCCAACTTAGGATTTCCATTGGGGTGACGGAGTTCTATATCCTGTCCACTTATATCAACAAACGAATCATTACAACTGATGTATGTGTGTCCCACTTCTTCCTGAGCGTCAACACCGATGTTTTGCACTTCCATTTGTCCGCAGTCGGGGACCACTCGGGAACCCACTGTATTGGTAAATATATCGCCGATGAAAATGGCGTCTAAACCAACCCTTTCAGTGAAATTAGTTTGAATTTTGACAGTAATGGTGTCCGACATCTCTAACTTATCCTTATTATAATCGGAAACATTTTTAAGATCGCAAATAAAATAATAGCCGAATACTGTATCCGTGCCCGTGGACCAGGTGATATTTTTAACAAGTTCACACGAACGGTATTTGCCTAAATCGGGCGTCAAATCGGGCATTACTTTTGAGTCGTTTAATTCAACCCAAATATCAACCAAAAGGAACCAGATTTGGACTCTCCTATCAAAACGTATTTCATATGAATAGCATTTCGAGCCTTTGGCCGAAATTATGGTGTCTTCCGGTACTCTCAGAGAGTGGAAAGAGTTGGGTCCCAAAGGTATATAACCGTCCGGTCCTTCTGCTGTTTGGTTCAAAGGTTGCGAAAGTTTATTGGTGTTTGTTTGGCAGTAAAGTATATCCAGGTGAACTACCTGAGCATCAATATGTTGACCTAGAATAAAGTTCTAAATAAATACTGTTTAAAATAAAATAAAACCGACCACAACGGGGCTGTCTGCCGGTCCAGTGGCCATTATTACACATCAGTGGGTGTTTGAGAAGTGGGAACTCATCCCTTTTGCATACAATAATCACTTTCTCCTTGTTTTCAAATCTGCTCCTTTCAGGTGAAATCAGCCATTTCGTGGCTTTTGGGGGTAACGCCGGCCGACCACACCTTCCGGTCACTGCTATCTCACATTTAATTGAAATTTGCATAAATGTTAAGCAAATTATTGAATGAATTATTATTTCTGTCAAAGAATTACTCATTATTCCCATAGATTTTGATAAACTTTGTCTATAAATAAGTCATTAAAAATCCTATTTTGACGAAACCTTTCGTTGCATTAATCAAATGATTTATATATTGAATCCGGGAAATGGTTTTCTCTACAAACCATTTGATAAGTTATAAAAAGTTGATTTGATTAGATCATATTTTCCCCTAAATAATTGAACAAGCATACTATTAATAGCTGCATTCATCCTTCATTATTGAAGAGTTTATTCTACCTTGTAAAAAATAGAAGAAAAATTAAATAATTAATACTATTTCATTTCTTTTTAAATATCTTTGAAAGAAAAGTATTCTAGGAATTTAAAAATGTGATATAAATTAGATATAATCAAAACGCAATAAAAACCAGTGGTGCGAACGGGTCTGCACCTATTGGGAGGGGGGGTTCCGACACAATGTTTTTCTAGGAAGGCGTAGGGGGTATTTTCTCAGAGCCTTCAGAAAAAAATAGAAGGGGCCAAGGTAAAAATTTAAAGGTGAAAGCCTCGCTTCATTCATGGAGGGGAAGGAGTCTTCTGAGCCAAAAATTTAGGGGAGGTTACCCTATACACCCCCTTCCGAATTACTAATGATAAAAGAATTCAAATATTTTATTCCTCTTATTTTAAGAATTTGAATTCAACAAGATAACAGAATATTATTAATATTATTTATACTGGTTCATTTTACAACATTAGCAATGAATTGGATAATTCAAACGATTAGCTTGGTGATAACAACTATAATTTGATTAACCTTTGCTTAAAATGATGGCATCAATTACTAGAATCAATTAATAGATAACATTCTTAAATATTGAGGAGAAGGCGGTCTATTGGTGGCAATTTGTCCTGGCTCCATATCATACCGGGGCTGTTCTCCAACAGAATCGTAGTCAACAGATTCATAATCTAGAGTTTTGGGCACACAATCCGTATTGTCATAAAAGTCTGCCTTAAAGTCGGCGTAAAATTCTTCGGAAATGCGTTTCCTTTGGGATCCATTGATCTCTTCGCGGGTTTCCCTCAGCTCTCGATTGACTCGTCGGGAGTGCGTCCGAAACACAAAAAATACGATCAAAACAAATACAATGAGAACCGCAAACATAATGAGAGCAATGCTGGTGCCCGACATTCCTGCACACAATAAATCAATAGGTGAGACAAAATATATCAAGGTTAAATTATATAAACTAGCCTGCCCGTGTGCAGTGTGGTGGCTTGGTGTTCCACTTGCCATCTTTCAAACAGGTCCGGATATTTTTGCCGATCATTATATCGTTTTCGTAGAGACAGGAATACCGAATGAAAGAGTCGTTTATAGCAAACCATTTGCTTTCATTAAAGTAATAAACATTTCCCAACTCTTCTATCATTACACTGCTGTCCATTTCCTCTGTTAGGCCTTCCTCGGGACAGGTCACCTTGGGTACGCATACTGGCCATTGACCGACCCATACACCATTCCAATTGCACATGAACATATGCCTGTGTGGTTTCAAGTTCAATGTTAATTTAAAGTTTAGATTTTAAAGCTTGCTCATTTTAAATGGTGAAATTACTTAGGATTGCCATTTGGATGACGAAGTTTAATATCCTGTCCACTAATATCAACGAAGGAATCATTACAACTGATGAATGTGTGTCCCACTTCCTCCTGAGCGTCAACACCGAGGTTCTGCACTTCCATTTGTCCGCATTCGGGGACCACTCGGGAGCCCATTGTATCGGTAAATATATCGCCGATCATAACGGCTTCTAAACCAACCCTTTCAGTGAAATTCGTTTGAATTTTGACAGTAATAGTGTCCGACATTTCCAACTCATCCCTCTTAACATCGGAAACATTTTTAAGATCACAAATAAAATAATATCCGAAAACTGTAATCTGGCCCATGACCTGGCTCATATTTTTAACAAGTTCACACGACCGGTATTTGCCTAAATCGGGCGTCAAATCGGGCATTACTTTTGTGTCGTCTAAATCAACCCAAATATCAACCATAAGGAACCAGATCTGGACTTTCCTATCGAAACGCATTTTATATGAATAGCATTTCGAGCCATTGGCCGACGTTATCAACTCTTCCGGTACTCTCAGAGTGTGGAAAGAGTTGGGTCTCAAAGGTGTATAACCGGCCGGTGCTTCTGCCGATTGGTTGAAAGGTTGAGAAGAAAGTAGTCTATGACCGCTCCCTTCTTGACAGTCAAAAATGTCCAAGTGAATTGCATTAGCATCAATATGCCGTCCTGGAATAAAACCTAGGTAAATAATGATCAAAACACGGTTAAACTGACCACAACGGGGCTGTCTCCCTGTCCAGTGGCCGTTATTACACATCAGGTCGTGTTTGATAAGTGGGAACTCATTCTTTTTGCACATAATCAACACCTTCTCCTTGTTTTCAAATTTGCTCCTCTCATTTGAAATCAGGTGTTTCGTGGCTTTCGGTGGTACCCCCGGCCGACCACACCGTCCGGTCACCGCTATATCACATCCAATATAATTGAATACAAAAGTCAACAAAAATAAACTAATAATGACATCAATTAGTGATATGCTATTCATTTCCCTTCCCTTCCCTTCAATCCGTAGATTAAACTGATTTCAGTGAAACAATAAATGAGTTTTACATTTGTTTAACGAAAATCTCATTAAATTTTAATCAATGGTTTGAATCCGGGAAATGAGTTTTGGAATCATCTGACAACAAATTCATGTCTTTTTACGCACTTTCCATATCATTTCGAATGTTATATTCAAGATCTAATCGATATATGATTTAAGCAAGATCGTTTTTTGACGAATAAGAAGTCATTTCCTAATAATGAGCCGGATATTAATGAGTAGTATTTAATATTCACGGATCTATTGCTAGGATTTATGATAATTACTATCTTTTCATTTGAAAAATGAGTAATAGTTTTAAAATTTTAATATTTTATTCGCTCATATTTTCACTGATAAGCAACTCTTCTTCCAGAAAATGGTGGGAAAGAGACTACGAGGAAAGGGACCTTGCTATTTTTAAGCCTCGGACACCAATACCAATTTTGAAAAGGTAATTACCCTGGAAAATTAATTCCTATTCTAATAAATTGATCCAGGATCCCACAACTTGTGAAGCTTTCAGCAGAAGATTCTTTGAATGACATAAAGTACATATCAAAAGGTGCCAAGGAGATTTCTCTCAATGCCATCGATTTGATTGAAGACTTTCCTGTTATTAATCGACTTAAACGTAAACTTAAAAAAGACAAAACTGTTTGAACAAAAGCCATATAAACTAAACAAGCACACCTTTCCATGTATAGAACTTAAGAGGCTGATCAAATATAATGATCTAGCTGAAATGTAGGCGAAACCTCAATCGGGAAATATGTAAAAAACGTTGAATAAAAAAAACTGTTTATAAACACAATTAAATCATCAAATTTTACGCTGAAATAAGCAATGGTTACGACAAACAACAAGAAAACTCATTGAGTGTAGGAAAGGCATACCTCTGCCGTTCATAACAAGTTTAATAGATATGCAAAATTATTATTACTCCACTCCTATTGTGTTTTTAAGCCCAGTGTCTGCATAAGGCCTACGTTTGTCACAAATGGTTATTCAGTCAACAGTTTGACACTCGCTTTGAGTTCTCGAGAAAAAAAAGTTTTGTTTAATAATTATTCAAAAAATTATGGAAACGGAGAAAACTAAGGGTTTAGTCAATTATTTCGATTAATCACTATAATTGAAACTTGCTCCTTTTTTGTAGGCACAGTGCCTCGGTCTATGATACCGGTGCCCAAGACATTCAGTCTTCAACGTATGTCTCAAACGCAGAGTACGGATAACTTGTCGGTTATGTCGGCACAACCATTGAGTAAAAGTCCCACCAATTGCCGAAGGATTACCAGACACTCGTCTGTCTCACGACTGCCAACCTGTAGACCACTTGCCGTGAAATCCCGTCCATCTATGTTGAGGTCCGGATCAGGTGTTTCCAACTCAAGCTTTGATTTAACGTCTTTTAACTCATCTAACTATCAAACAAACGGTGAGTTCTCTCAATTAATTACACTTTTCGTTGACTATTGATTACCAATGAATTGATATAAAAGGAATCAAATCAAAGCCGTCAACAAAACTATTCAAACAAAACGAGAATTATGTGAATTGTCAGAGATTTCAACGAAATCATAACCCAATCCAGGGTCAGACCAAACCGATGACCGGCTTTAAAATCTATAATAAATTTTCGCCGTATTATGAAAACGAATCACTCGATTCCCAAACCAGTGATAACTCAAACCAAAAGCAAAGTTCACTTGACTTCGACTGTGTTTCAAATATCTCGAGTCAGGTCTCCGGTGAGGACTCGGCTCACATTTCCCGAATCAGTATCAGACAGACGGATAAACGTCACCCGGGGATACCCTACCACTGCCAACAGAGGTCCAACAGCAGGCAGTCGATGGGACGGCGAACCCATTCAGTTCCCGAACACATTCAACAACAGTTCAAATACAAGACTAACGGATGTAATGCAACCGAAACCGTGAATAAGCTTTTGATTGAGAAACTGAAGACTCGATTAATTGAATCCATTGATAACGAAGACGAGGAACAAGAGTTTGATGACCAGAACAGTCTCGATGACCACAGAGCCTATGAAATGCCTCAGAATGTGAGCTCACACTTGAATCAGTTAATTTGTTCTTGCTATTTTTATTGATTACTGTAATGTCTACCCATAGATCGAAATCAAATTACTTCGAATAGTAATCAGACATCTGAGGGAGAAATTGAATCAAACGAAGACTAATTCGGATCAAATCAATCAACAAATGGCCTCAAATGTAAGCATTTATTTCAATCATTAAGTATTAAAATCATTTTTGATTCAAAACAAATTGTTTCGCTTCAGTTGTGTTCACAGAAATTATTTTAAGCAAAACTAATGACAAGAATTTTTTTCTTGAAAAGTATGAGTTCTTTACTGAGTTTTCTGAGAGCGCTCACCATAAACACGCCATCAAATTATATTCCTCTCCACTTATCCATCAAATTATTGAAATTAAAATCTCATTCGAATATCATTAGTGACCGAGGAAAAAATTCTTGATTAAAATAAATCAATTTTTAATTGAATCTGGAATAATATTTGATTAAACTTAATTGCCAAGCTAGAATTAATATTCGAATAAACAGTTTTCGCAACTTTCAATTAAGCCTGTTTATCACACCTAACCATTAAGCACCTACTGATTTATTTCAATTATTCAAGGGGAAATCCCTTCCCATGTTTAAATTCAATTCGTTTAGTAGTTAACAAAATTGAAATAATTGGCAAAAACTGGTTCTGATGGAAATTTTTGTGGTTTTTAGTGTAAAATTTAGAAACCAATTACCAGAAAATCATATAACAGGACAGACCTCAGACCCTATCTTCACGAAAATCATATGATTTATGCATTAAATCAAAATAAAAGCCGAAAATAAATTGAATGAAACGGAATATAAAACCCAATTATCTGTTATTAAATGCAATAAATTACAGCATTTAATGAATGAAAATTTAAAAACTCTTCCACAGAAAGAGATGTGCGAAGCGTTGCAAAAGTCGTTGTCGACGATGACTATCAGAGCACAACATATGACACAAGAGTTGGAGACTAAACAAACAGAATTGGAATCCGTTTGCCATCAATTAAAAGATAAAAATCAAGAATACGAGGACCTCAACAGAAAGTATCAACTTTTGGACACCGAATACAAAAAGTTACAGAAATTGAACACAAATCTCATGAATAATAACATCAATAACGAGAGCCACAGCCGTACAGAAAGTTCATTGTCTACCATGTCTTATGGGGAGAGCAAAATAGACGGTTCCACTCCAGCGAAGTTGCGTTCGACCAGTTCATGGCTAAGAGGAAGTACTCTCAGGTACTATACATATACTATACATATGTATATGACTTATGCTCTTCGGCGGTAATTACAGTGGAAATGGATTTCTTCATTCAATTCATAGTTCACTTATAAACACTTTAATTACCATATGAATAGCCATAATGTAGTTGAAGCACCAAGCTAAGCTATCTAAACATCATTAAAAACAAGTTTCTATTTCAGCAAAGCGTTCAAAAGGCGGAAAAAGTTGAATATATTTTCAAACTCATCGTCGGATCTGTTGTCGGCGTCCAAAGAGAGCACAGAATCTGTTTCGCGTCTGAAGGATCTGATCCGAGAGAAAGAGCTGACAATTAGTGATCTGAAACAGGAATCGTTGGCCACAAACAATCGATTGGAAAGACTTGAAGACCATCTGAAGAACAGCAGAGAAGAGACGAATAACTTGAAGAAAAACAAAGACTTCCTCGAAAAGATGATTAAGATGCAAATAATAGAATAACCTTGTACCATGTTTATCTTCTTTTATTGCGTAAATCCCTAATTTAATTCAATTAATTCACCTTTCAATTTAAAATTTAAAAGGCCTTGGTGTTTATTGCCTTTTTATTTATTTTCAAACTCTGCAATAATAATGTACAGGTTTGCTAATTGGCTTGGACATATTTTTCTTCTTTGGATACTGAACAATAATGAAATAAACAGTGCTAGGTCTGATTCAGATTAGTTAACAAGCTAATTAATTAACAAATAATAATTATATGAATCTATTTAATTGGTTTTAATGCTGTTTTGATTTGAAATAAGCCTTTCTATAGAAATCCCAAAACAAGTATAGGAAAAACGGACTTTGAATTTGAACTGAAAATTAAGGCAAAAGTTGTGAATAAATGTTATTCTCTGCGAAACTCAGTTATGGGTTTACCTGACCAATAGAGAGCCCTCGGATAGCCTTTACTCAGGAATATACTGAACACTCCATATGTGATAAAAATGAGGAATTGAATGATCTGAGCCATAGTTATATACTTTTTCCACCACAAGTACTTCTGAACGGAGGGCCCGAATGCAGACAAACCATAGTATGAGTACATAATTGTGTGAACAAATGTGTTTAGTACTGCGAACAGACTGACCGGGATCACTGTCGGTGCTATCTTAAGAACAACCTATCAAATTAATTATGAACCATGATAAGTAAAATTACTAAAATTAGCTTGTTAAATCAAGAAATTACTGACCCAGCAAAGAATTGGCATCATGAAATGGTGATAAATATGTAAGAATGTGATGTTCGAGCTCTTTTTTCTCAATACGAAAAATATTGTGTCTAACAGATCTATGTATTTAGTGATGGCATACATTACAGTTTCATCGATTTGCTGTAAAGTTTGCTTGCTTATATCATTTATTGGCGGGAACTCAAAATCAAAGAGTTTTCGCCCGAAATCAATCCATCGGAGGGACAGACAGAAGAAGTAGGCGTTGGATAACACCATAAATACATTGTAGACAAACATAACTGAACGCAATTCCATGGGTTTGCGGTTTTTCATGAGTTGGGGCCCGACTTTTGTCACAAATAGCAGCCATATTAACATAAATGAGAACAGCCTTCCCGGTGCCACACTTGTTATCATATAGTGTCGAGTTCTCGGATCACTTTCTTTGATCCAATAGTCGTATAAATAATATTGCATTGAATCTAATGACAACTCTTCAAGTGATGAGGTGTTGACCATAATGTCAATCATTGAAGATATTTGTCAAACAATTCAATGAATATTTTGTTGGAATTCCTCTAAAAATAATTTCCAAACTCAAGATGTTTTCACTTTTTAATTATTAATTATAAAAATACTTTTAATTAAGAGTTAATTATTATGATGTTTAACCCAATTTACGAATAGTATTATCCCTGCCTTGACCTTGTACATCTGAATAAACAGATTATACCATGCTAGATTTGTTGCCAGAATTCTTATTTTGGAATCAAATCATTGTAAGACTTAACAAAAGAAAGAAAATTGTGTTAAAACTTATTTCTCATTCAATTGTTTAATTTTTTTTTTCAAATTGAGTGTAATTTTTGATAATTTTAATTAAAATTTTAATCGTTTTCTATCGAAAATAAATTGAGATTTTTCTTAACAAAAGCTATTCTTTTAATTCCTCAAATGATAAGACTTAATACATTGTTATCAAGCTCAAACAAAGTTATTTTCCATTTGATCATGTTCAGATAATTGGCCACTCAATTGATGACTGTTTGCGAGGGTTCACAAGTGAAGGCATTATTATCTCTGTCTCATTAAATGCAATTTTATGCCACACTTATGGAGGAAATATTCAAAATTTAAAAGATAATCGATCAAGGTCAGTAAATATTTTTCTTTGTCAGACAAACCAAGTGATGAATTATCGATTCTCAATATAAATCAAGTGTCAAATGCCTCGGTTAAAATATCAAAACAAAAATAATTACATTTCTATTTGAGATACCATTTTAACAATTCGTTTAACTCAGAGCCAAACCTAACAGACAGGCAGAGGAAGGGCCGACCGATCGATAATAGGTCTGTGCTGTGAAGAAGTGCGTTGAGCTAAAAATAGAGTGAAAAACCCGGTGTTTCTATCCATTTAAAAAGGGAGCCCATGTTTAGTCCTGATCCCTATCAGACCTGTTCTCAAGCACTTCTCATACGAAAGTGAAATGGTGTGATTATCCTTCTAAATGACCTTGCTTGGATACAAAAAAGATCGATTGCAACAAACATTTTTGCACTGATATAACGCCTGCGGACTTTGGCTCTCAAATAGTGAGCACAGACTCTATTGGCGTATAATTCTGTGCAGACATTAGTTGATATTAAATGTGGTGATAATCTGATTCTTAAAACAATGACATTAATTGTCTAATAAGTCACAAACTACCAAATGTACTAGTTTCATTTACAATAAAAGCTGAGTCTCTCTACCAGTAGTAATTAGTTATCCAGCAATTTTTTTTCCTCATGGCGTTCAACACGAATATTAAGCTCGAAAAACGTCGGGCACTCATAATATTGAGTATTTTTGTTCTTCTCTTTGCTGTCTATTTCACATCGATTTGGAATTATTTTATATCCAAGAATATAATCAAATATAATGCGGACGTCGATAGAAATTCTGTAAATATTTTTTATTCAATTTCTTTAGTCATTTGATTTATTTTATGTAAATATTTTTCAAAATAATAATTTTATTATTGAATTCCGATGAAAAATGAGTTAAATTTGACAAGATTATTATTTCCTTGTTATCTTGTCTTAATTTTAATTGCTTATAATTGTGATGTTTAATACATTCCGGGTACTTTTACTATTTCTTAATCTCTTATAAACCGAAAATTTTCCCTAAAATACTAAAGCAAAGAATATTCACCTGGATAAATATCTATTTTTGGTGTTATCAAGGGATTAATTCAATCTGATTTTGTTGATTCTAGAGAAAGGTATTAGGGAGAGGTAGGGCAACTTATCTTGCAAATAAAATTTGAATTAATGCTATTCAGAAGTTAACGATTAACTATTAATCTAATCCATTGAATACGAAATTTGTTTGTTTACTCATTTAAGTCATCGAAAGGGATCAGAATATTTCGCTCAGAATTTCATATAAATAGTGTTTTTCTAAACTTATTTTCAATCAAATGATTTCAATTTGAAAACAATTTACAAAATGTTTTTATTCAGGTATCGGAAGAATTTCAAAAATTTGTTCCAAGTTTCAAATGTCGTTTTAATTACGCTTTTCAGTCTATTTTTTAAACATTTATTCAAAGATGAGTTTATTAATGAAAATTCTGACACAAATAAAAACAGTGTAAACATAGGAAATAACAGTAATTTGAACTCAAATTAACCTAAAATTGTTTTTTGAATTGTGCAGGCTCAAATTATCGAGTCACGAGGCTTCAAGGCTGAAGACCATTATATAACAACCAAGGATGGCTACATTCTAACAGTGACCAGGATCATTAATCCCTACGTAAAAGATCGCCAGAAATTACAACCAATTCTATTACAACACGGCTTTCAAAACAACGCAAACGTTTGGATAATTAACTCAAATGGGAAGTTGACGGCTGAGGGCCGGTATATCGAGGACAACAACGAAGGGCCGGTAGGAAACACATTAGGCTTCGTGTTAGCAGTCAATGGCTTTGATGTTTGGTTGGCTAACATGAGAGGAAACATGTATTCACTCAATCATACCAAGCTCAAAATAGAAGGTTTGCGCTCAATAGCAATGTTTAACATAATAAATAAATTTGAATCTTGCAACAGATTCCGAGTTCTGGCGGTTCTCTATCGACGAAATGATTGAATATGACTTACCGGCGATGATATCATACATACAAAAGGAAACCTCAAAAAGTGAGTGAAAAACATATTTTTATGCATTTTATCATATTTTATACAAAACCAAATATAATCGAGTGAAGCATTATGTCCTAGATCACTTTTGTCAATGCTTTTTTTGCCTGTTTTCCTTCAAATATTTATCGAGCCTTTACCTTGCTGTCATTGGACATAAATTTAATTATCCCAGTTTTAAAATTTAATTGAATATACCCTGACTTCTGAATACTGTTAACAAAGTGTTAGTCATTAATGAGTTGTCAGTTTTGCAATCGATTTGAGGATAAACTCCGCAAAACACTTACATAATATGTTTTGCTGGTTATAAACTTGTATATTCACACTTATATCAGAGCGAAACGAGTTCAGGGTCGTTTCTTTTTATTCAAAACACAAGATTTAATTTGTTTATTAATCATAATAAAAATCTATTTACTGACAATCATTAGACATATTAAGCAAATTATATTTATATTGCACTTAACTAATAATAATATTGGAAATTGATCTTGATCATAGAGCAACTATCTTACATCGGTCACTCTCAGGGCACTTACATGATGTTCGGGCTGTTGGCCACTCGACCAGAATATTCACAAATAATAAAGCCGTTCATAGCCTTATCTCCGGTGCCATTTATGGGTAACAGCACTTCCCCCCTGTGCACTTACGGCAGTTACATTCACTCATTGCTAAGATCATCTCAAACCTCGTTCCTATTGTTTGGAAAATTCCAAAAAATTTATTCACAATTATGTGATTCAAACTCCTTTTTTCAAAATGTTTGTTATTATATTATGTACGGAACGGTCGGCTTTGAACGGACCCAATTTAATACAGTGAGTTTAATCAGGGTGATTTTTCTTCAAAACATACTAATTTGAATTTTTAATCAGTCGAGAGCGGGCGTATACCACGCAAACCTTCCCTCGGGATCATCTAGCTGGAATGCCGCACATTTACTCCAGATCACGAAAGAGAACCGACCCATGAGGTTTGACTTTGGGGACAGCGAACAGAATATTCTTAGGTATAACTCGAGCCAACCGCCCATTTATGACATGAGTGCCATTAATTCAACAAATATGGCACTTATTTATACCGCAAATGATTGGTTAAATCAACTCAAAGACATTGATTTATTGAAAAAACATTTGAAGGGTTTGTTCAAAAATATAACTCAATTTCCATACATTTTCTAATGTTTGCCTATTTTTCATCCGACAGTTCCTCTATTAGACGATTATTTAGTTCCCGACCGCACCTGGAATCACATGGAATTGGTCTGGGCCATTGAAGCAGGCAAATATGTCAATACTCGAGTCTTGGAGATTCTTAAAAAGTCGTTAAGCAATTAATTAGGCTTGTTCAAATAAATTTTTGTATTTATGATCGCTTGCCAGGTGTTCCTCAAGTGATTACTCATTTTTCAAGATATTTGTCTAAATATATAGTCATTTGTTGTATTTTTGGACATTTATAGCACCCATTTGTTGGCTCACAATATATATATGTATTATATATGAGAATAAAATAAATTATTCTAATAATAGAGACAAGAATTTCAACTATAAATCGTCTGATTGTAGTCTTATTCTGTAGGCCTGACCTTTAGATTCTTGAACATTCAAATTCTGAGTCATTACAAGTTTAGTTGATTCGCAAAATTTTCATTCATTTCCATTCAAAAGGCTTTTTGAAACTCAACACAAAAACTAATGATTTGACGGAAATTAGTTTTTAAGCCAATAATTGATTCAATTATTCCTCGAATTGAATGAACGAAACATTTAATTCATAGACTTTTAGACATTGAACTCAAGTTTATTCAGTTTTCACAACGAATTAAATATTTAAAAAAATATTTGATCTTAGAATTTGAATAAATAACAAGATATTTAAGTATTGATTTCGGTATAAATAGTTTAAATACTTTTTTATACGAATTCATAGAATAATTATCATAAGAACGTCATAATTAGACAGAACATGAGCAAGATCAATTCGAATTCGACTAAATTATTGAAATGATTTTTAACAACTAATTGATTATCGCTTTTATTAGAAATAGGAACTAATTGTAATTGAGTGGAGAGTGAGCCAGGTGCATTTTCGTAATTCAATAGATACTTATTGTTCGGAACACTATCTCCACAATAATCACGATTTTTGCACAATTTTCTAGAGAAACAAAACTAATAAATCAAACTATCGAGGTATAAATTGATAATTACCTTAGACATTGATATGTTTGTGTCGTTGACATTATTAAACAATTGAATAATTTGTCGTAACTTTTCTTAAAGCTGTCAAACGTGTGATGACTCGAATCAACAGTTTTTGTCGCTTTTATTTCACCAATCATTTGATTGATTTTTATTTTATTCGGAGTAATGTTTGTCTCATTTTTCTTCGAGTTATTACAAAATATCAAATCATATGATTTGGAAAAGTTTTCAATATTAAAGTCTGTGTTAATGCCGGTGCTCTCAGAGCCGGACTCATACCAACGTATTTCGGGCCCCAAAAGGTTAAGAAAACTGTTTTCCTGAGCTTCACATTGAATGGCAATAAATAAAACACAAATAAAAATTAAATTAAATGATTTTGGTTTGAATTTTCTCAGAAAAAACATAATTTTACTGAAAAATAGTATTGAATTTGAAATATGGCTTTGAATTGACACTACTTTCCACACATTTAGACAAAAGGAAATCAAATGACTTAAACTTGAATTCAAAGAAAAATTTCAATTTTCAAGTTTAACAAAAAGTTTGGAACTTTTAGTCTGGAAAGAGATCCCGGATTTACAGCTCATGTGTTGTTCACAATTCACACAAAATGTTTAATTAGTTTTTTATTTCACTTACTTTTCTCTTATAAAAACTTACAAATCATTTGCGAGAAATTATTTAATAAAATAAACCATTTTTTGAATTTTTTAAATAAATAATTTCAGGAATTATTTGAAAAATCATTAATTGTTTATTATAACTGAATCCGAGTGTAAGGAAAGCCATAAATGCCTGTGTATTGAGACTTAAGGGATAGACATTTGGCACAAAGATTTTGGGATTATTTTTAGGACTTTTCTTACGTCTTAATAGTCGTAAAACTTCTATATTTATAATCATTTGTTTGAAATATTTCGCAAATCCTTTATACCAATAATCATGTGTTTAATCCGAAGAACTCGTCATTCAGTGGTTTAAAGTGGAAAAACTCGCAGAATCCGCAACAACTACCAAAAAGAATCAAGGTGATTGTTCACATTTCATGCCTTTATTCTTTCAAAACTAGATAACCAAAGATAGTTATGGTTATACTCTAGTAATTATTTACTTCTTATATGCTTTTGAATAAATATATTTATTTAGAGATCATTTTGAAGAAAATTTTCACAATTTTTAGATTAAAATCATTTTAAATAATTAAAGAATTTTTTTTTGGCTTAAAAAGGTTTAAATATTGGGTCCTTTGCCTGGATATTGAAGTTAACGGCCGTAACCATAACCGCCATACAGACCACTAAAGATAATTTTGATTAGATTTTATCCTTGCTCATTTATTGTAAGGTTAACTTACCGTCCATAACCACCATAGCCTCCATAGCCACCTCCATAGCCTCCATAACCTCCATATCCTCTTCCATATCCATATCCACTAAATAATGGATAAGAAAATTTAGAAATGATCTAGTGAAATGAATAGTTAAGAAAATGCAGAAACATACCCATAAATGCCGGCCTGGGATGCCTGGGCCAACAGAGCGATGATCATGGCAATAACCAAGAGAAGAGTTCGGAACATTTTTGATTTGATTAAGGTTTGAATTTTGAAACTATTATCAAATGTTATCAAACTTTTTGAATGATTTTCAGATTAGAGAAAACTCTTATATATATTCAAAAAATCGACGGAAATCTGAAATCATTACTTAATTTGTGACGATTTATCAAAAGGATCCGGGATATTGCAAAAATGTTCCTTTAAGGAAAACTTGGTGTATATTTCAATCATCGAAAACATCAAATTCTTTGAATTCCAAATCCGGATAATGAACTCAACAGGATTTTACCCAGAACAATTTTTTGTAGGATATTTTCAAGAGCAGTAAAACTTATTATAGACTCATTTTGATAAAAAAAATTCAATTGATTGAAAGGATATGATTAATAGCCAGGATCATATTCGATCAATTACCAAGAATCGATTACACCAAAACATTTTTTATCGACCTAAAAAAATTAATCTAGTAATTGAAAAATGTATGTCTGAGTCAATTCATTTGAAATTAAGTGGTAAATAACAAGTTGATCCGGCTCACCTACTCACTAAACATGATATCATAATAGACAAAGTGAAATTAGAAGGATCCTAATCAAATCGAATTATTGGAATATTATAATTATTATCATATTGTGATTAAGTTATTATTTCAAATTTGGTTCTTATCATTGAAATTCAATCTCCTTGAGCAAATCTGTTAAGTGAAAATTGTCCAAGTTTAAAAATCTATGGCCCGAACCCAAACTCTTTACCCGAATTCAAGTTTGCACTGAATTTGCATTACATTTGAGATAAACCCAAACGTTATTTATGTATTCGGTTTGATATCAACACAACATATGATTCACAATAAAAATAAACAAACATTTCATTCATTTTTTAAATCAAAATAAAGTATTTTTAAAAATTCATATCAATTATGAGATAAATCGTTTTCTTGGTTACACTCCTGGTAAGTATGTTCAGACACCTTGTCATCAGTCTTCTTATTTTTCTGTTAAATATTTTCTCAATAAATTGTCGGCTTTTGTCAAAAGTGTCAAAAATGAGTGATTTTCGTGAAAAAAATGTCAATTTATTTATAGATTTTTTCATTGAATCCCAATTTGTTTTTGTTTTGAACTTCAAATATATTATACAAAATATATCTGAAAAACAGGAAAAGTAGATCAGTATTGGAGGCAATGAATCGGTTTCTTATCTTTTTATTTGGGGTTAAAAACAAGATTTTTGGACTCAATTCAAGAATATTCTTGCATTGGATTGCAATACAAGAATCATATCTCAGTTTATCAGACATTCAGCTCTTTTACAGTTAATTATAACTCAATTTTCAGCACTTTTTCACTAAATTTCTTCTCAATATCTCTATATTTGAATTAAAAATTAATTCTGAGTTTAATCTCAAACCCATTAAAGGAATTGAATCAAAGTTTGAGATTTGAAATGAACCGGAAGTTCATCGAAATCTCAGTTTAATTAAACGACATATCAATTGAAGAAATGCTTTATTACTGCGGTTTTGAAAGTTTTTTGAAATTCCGGCACAAATCCGGAATCAATAATATATTTTTGCGGCCCTTAAGTGACCTCGTCTTTGATAATTGTGATCAAGTGATCAATGCCTACATCGGCTGGTGTTCCCTCTTTCTCCAGACGGGTAACGGACAGGTCGTATACCTGGGATACTCTGGTCCGGGTGTCGCCCCTCTCGACAAGAATTCAAACGACAAAAGCAATGATTTGATTGTCTGCTCGAAGGCTCCCAAATATATAATAAACATCGAGTGTGGGTCCAAACAGACCCTTATCCTGACTCTCGACCAAACCCTCTATAAATGGTTTGTCACTAAATCTTATGATTTTTCTTTGAAAACAAATTAATTTCACTCAAATATAGGACTGGTTTCAAGTTTGGAGACCTGGAGCCGACACCCGTTAGCACTCAGGTATCAGATGACTCCGAGTCTCTCAAAATCGAACAAATCAGTGTCGGTGTCGAGTATTCGGCAGTTTTGACGGACACCGGCGCCGTCTATCTGTTTGATGTCACTGAGGGTAGGATTGGATGCCTTCTCACAGATAGGAAATGCGTTTCAGTGATGTGCGGTCAGGAGCACGTCCTTCTTCTCACTGAAAATGGTAGAGTCCTGTCATATGGTCGCGGCTCTCGCGGACAGTTAGGTCACGGAGACGTTGAGAACGTGTCTGAGGGTAGCGCTCAGTTGATCGATGCTTTAGATGGCGTTCCTGTAAAGAGTATAGCCGCCGGCGGTTGGCATTCGATGGCTCTGAGCAAAGACGGAGACGTATATGTCTGGGGTTGGAATGAAAGCGGACAACTCGGCTACAGTCGGGACACCATCTCCATGAAGGCTCTGCCTCTTCCGCTCGAGATCTCAGACGACGACTGCTTTGGGGCCATTAGTGCCGGCTCTCGACACTCGATGGCCATCTCTGAAAACGGAATCCTTTTCGGTTGGGGCTGGTATGACATTCCACAGTCATGTCCGTCCATTTTTTCCAATCAATTTCTCTTTTAGGAACAAATGGGGTCAGTTAGGGCTCGACCCTAAAGTCTATACGTTTTGTGATTCACCACAAGTCATACCCGTTGACGAAAAGGTATGCTTATTGTCATCCCTTTCCTCTCAATCTATTGAATTGTGAAAATTTTCATCTAATTTAAGGTCAAAACGATTTGCTGCAAATTCTGGTCAAGTCTTATAGAAACCGAAAGAGAGCCCTCCCCTGAATGAGACCCACCGGTGCTCTCTCTGGCAATGAGCTGATTATGAATACAATTCTATTCAACGATATTTTGTTGCAAAACAAGATTTTTTCAGAAAATAACGCATAAAATGTGCACAAAATGTGAATAAATCGAAAGTAAATCAGAATTTTACACAAAATTTGTGCAGAATTTTGATTAAAATATTTGAAAGTTTATCCAAATTTTCTAATAGTTTGTATGGATTTCCACTAAAACCTGTTCGGCAATAGTTTTTGAGCCAATATTTACAAAAGGGTCACAACATATGAATCAAATGGTTTTAAATTAATTGTATTTAAAGAGAAGTCTTCTGATTGTAATTCATTTTGAGTTCACAAACAAATGCACTGAAAAACTCATAAAAGTCTTGGTCTTAAAAACGCCTTCAAATGCCTCAAAACCTGAAAGTGTTGTAATTTATCGCAAATAAACGCCTTTTAATACATTAATTGCCGACAGAATTAACTAATTTTTAACTAAAACTTTATTAAAAGAATTAAAATATTTGGTTTAATAATAATTATATTATTTTTTTACAAAACGAGTGAAATATTTTACAAATTATTTCGATTTTACGGTTAATTTGATTTAAGTTACAATCAATTGATTGGTTTACTCATTATTTTCGGTCATTTTTCTTATGTTTTTAATCAGTTCTTTAGAATCTTTGATCGGATCCGTTGGCCAGAAGTCTAAGACATTTAATTTGATTGACGTTTCGTTCAGATATTTCTGTATTTTTGCCCCAATTTTCCACAAATAGCTCTTATATTCGATGGAATGCAATACCTTTTCGTACTGTTCCTGTTCTGTGAATTGGCTGAGCTGTTGGGCAGTGCAGCCGATGAGTCGGGTGGCCTCACAATCGAACAGATGTATCCATCGTTCGACAGTAGGGTCTATGAGAACAGCCGCCAAAAATAGGCGCCACTGAAAGTGAGGCGTTTCCTCAACACATTTGTTGCACCGGTAGACCCCATTCGGTAGTTCCAAAACCTTTTTGAAACAACGAGACTTACGGCACGACTTATAGAGTGGCGATCGGTTGACCGGAAACGAGACTCTGGCCCTCACGTAATACACCGATTGCTTCTTAACACAGATCGAGTCCTCACTGATCTGGTCTAACAGCGAGACAGGTATCCTCCCGGCGCTGTTGGCCGGTCTGGCAATCGGCCGATTTATCGGTGAGGTATGGCTTACACTCTGATCACTGAGATCTTCAGTCATCAGAGATTCGTTGGCTGTTCTTCTTGAGAGCCATTCTCTGATTTGATTGGCTTCGGGAACGTCCGGTTCTATCTTAATATTGGTGTTCGGGATCGACGACAAACTCTTTCCTCCAAAGTCTTTGAGGACAGCCCTCTGAACAGCAATAATAGAATTTTGTTGACAATCAAACTGTTCGGCGAATTCTTTCCAAAGCGTGAGACAGATATCAGTGTCGGTGCTGTCCATTAAAGTGACGTCTCTTTTGGCGAGTTTTCTATTGACGCTCTGTTTGGTTGAAATCCAAAAGCACTGACCGATGTCTACGACGGCGCCGATTACGTCCACCACTTCTCCGACACGCGTCTGAAGCAAGTCTTTAATGGACACGAATTTATAGCTCGGGTTACAGACAGTCACCTGAAACGCCTCTTCGGGGGAACACTCGACAACTCTACTATCGGAGGTCAGGTTTATATCAAAATCATTCGACAAATTGGAGTATCTTTTGTCCGCCATTTTCACAGAACCGTCACTTATTCGGTAGACTTTATTCTCTTCAATGAGATTATAGTACTTATCGCACAACCTATTGAACGCTTTCACAAGTATTTCTCCGCTCTGGTCACTGATCACGAAGGAGAAGACCTGACCCACTCCGTTGTGATTATCCCAACGCCTTCTCTTTCCCTTCGATGTGATCCGACCTCTGATAGTCCAACTGTTGCCAAGAGTTGTAGCGATTGTATTGATTGGAATCACATCCGACGGTTGCGAAGAACTGATTTCTGGCAAACGATTCGATGAAATGATTGGTTTCGACTCTTTTTGAGAACTAATCCTCTCGAAGATCACTTCAATATCGTGTCCGATGTTCTGCGGCTCAGAAGAGGAGGCGATGCCTTGCGGTTCAGAGGAAGGGCTGATGTTTTGCGGTACTGAAGAAGAGCTGATAATTTGTGGCTCTGAAGAAGTTGAAGAATTGGCGACATTTTCCTCTTCCCTGACCACAAACTCTTCATTTTGATGGCATTCGGTTTGGATGACATGGACTTCAGTCTCGGCGAGAGACATGTCTTTGACGTAAAGAAACTGAACTAGGTTGTTTACGTTGTACTCGTTTAAGACAACAGCACAAGACTTGTCAAACTCGCCCTCACGTAGTCTTTGGATGAGTTGCGGACAGTGGACAACACAGTTGTCGTAAGTGGACTCACCGTCGGTCAACTGCAATACAAACATAGACTTTGGGTCATCACCCGAGGCCTGTTGGAAGTCACTCAGACGGAGGACAGGCTTCTCCACTTTGACCATGTTGAAAATACTATTCAGAGCTCCCCGACTCAGTTCAACCGTATTCTCATCCATTTTCGGTCAAAAGTAAATCAGATTATGTGCTGATCCACAGAAATTAGGTTTAAAATACTCTTGGCTTCAAATCTGACGAAATAAAGTTTAGCCGCGATTTGAATTTCATAACAAAACAAATGTTTGCCATAAATAACGTTCTAATCATTCATTCATTTAACACAACGTTTACTATATTTTTGATCAATGAAAATGATTTTAAGGTCAGCCCAATAATCAAGCGAATAATCTTGCTCATTATTCTAATCTTGGCCAATTTATAAAAATTCTCAACTACTTTAACCAAGAGTTTTATTTAATCGATTACTTCGACGTTACTTTTTATTTTATGAATGAGGTCTTGTTCTGTGCTTTCAAACTAAGGGACGACCAGGTGGTAGACGAGGGAGAGTTTATTAGACTGATCAAGATCATAATCTACGCACAAAAAAACACTTGATATCTAAGTTTAGCTTGGATATTTTTCACGTCTAGCTCAAATACTATTCCAGGGTAATAATTAAAATTGAAAAGAGGCTGCGTTTGAAGGTGTGTCCCCTCAGGAAGGAATGCCTGTTGGCGTCTGTTTAGGCCTTCCTTTGGAGTAGTGGTATATCACAAACACATTGTCTGTTGATATGTAAAACATTTAATTCAATGAATGACTGAATCGACTCTTATTTGAAGTGTTTTTCGTGTTTTCCGATAAGAAAATACTTTATTTGAGAAGTGGTTTGAGATTCAAATTAATTGTCAACAAATCGCTTATCGTTTGATATAATTGTAATTCAGTCCAAAAACTAACCGCAACTCAAATATTGAAATATGTTTTTAGTCAACAATTCTGTTAAACATTGTCTAAGATATGACACGAATTTAAAATCATTTTCAAGGTCTTTATCATTGATTTTATCGTTTATTTCAACTCACCTTTCAATAGATGAAATAGTTTTTGCCTCGAATACCGTTTTCCAAACTTTTTAAGCTCTGATGAAAGACTTGTTTTTCCGGTTTTAGTGACCAATCATTTCATAGGATTTAAAGCCTTTTTTTGCAAAAACTTGTGATTCAATAATTGATTTGAAACTTTCACCATTTGATCCCAGGTTATTATCAACCATACATTTACCCGTTTTTAATGATAACCTCAACGTCACGAACGAACCCATCCTTTCCTATGAGTCCGGATCTAAGGAAAGACAGGAACTGATCGAAAAACTCAATAAATATAACAAAGAAGTGACAGAAATACCGGTTGTCATAAACGGGAAGCGTTTGACCACAAATGAGGTCTTTATTTGAGACACGGATTCAGTTTTCATAGATTGACATTCGGTATGATTTTCAGGTCAAATACCAGGTCTCCCCCTTTGACCACAAACACAAGATAGCGAAGTATTACTTCGCCTCTGAGGACCAGTTCAAGGAAGCCATCGATGCCTCGCAAAAAGTCCGCAAAGAATGGGAACAAATGAATATCAATGAGAAGATCACAATCTTTATGAGAGCAGCGGATCTAATGTCCGGCAAATATCGACAGGACTTGAATGCGACCACAATGTTGGGACAGGGTTTGTCTCATTCCCTCCCTTTATCCGAACTCAAGACTTGATTCCAATTTCAGCAAAAACCGTAATTCAGGCGGAAATCGATTCGGCGGCAGAACTGACAGACTTTCTCCGATTCAACGCCTTTTACGCCCAACAGCTATACAATGGTTGGCAACCCCTGAGTCCCGATCCCAAAGTGACGACCAATACGTTTAGATACCGAGGCCTCGAAGGCTTTGTGGCCGCTATTTCTCCCTTCAATTTCACGGCAATCGGCGGTAATTTGGCGTCAGCTCCGACTCTGATGGGTAATGTCGTTCTGTGGAAACCGGCGGGCACTGCACTCCTCTCCAATTGGATCATCTTCCAAATCCTGGAAGAGGCAGGTGTTCCCCCAGGTATTCAATTCTTTATATTCTTCAACCTTTTAATGACTGAATTCCTGTTTAAGGTGTTATCAATTTTATGCCCTCTTCTGGTCCGTCCTTTGGCCAGAATGTGTTGACTTCACCCCTTTTGGCAGCGGTCAACTTCACGGGTAGTGTCGGCACATTCCGCACAGTTTGGAATACCGTCGCTCAGAATCTAAATAGAAATATAGGGTTTCCCCGACTGTGAGCACCATTTAAGTGATAATATCTTTTATAAACTCTTCTTATTCTCTGTCAGTGTTGGCGAATGTGGCGGAAAGGACTTCCACTTCATTCACGAATCAGCAGACGTGGAGACAGTGGTCGCTCAGACAATTCGCGCCGCCTTTGAATACAGCGGCCAAAAGTGCAGCGCCTGCTCTCGACTCTACGTTCCCGACAACCTCTGGCCAAAGGTCTGTTCTTTTGATTTTAAAGATCTGTCTTAAACGCCATTCTTCTGATCTCAGATAAAAGATGGTCTCCTATCCATCCGGTCGGCCCTAAAACTGGGAACTCCTCTAGAATTTGACACATTTTTATCGGCGGTTATCGACAAAAACTCATTCAATAATATTAGCGGTTATTTAAGTGAAGCCCAGACCTCATCAAACTATGAAATACTCGGCGGTGGAAAGGCTGACGACTCTGTCGGCTATTACATCGAACCCACAATTATTGAGTCCAAAGACCCGAACAGTCGGCTAATGAGTGAAGAAATATTTGGTCCCGTTTTGTCTGTCTTTGTCTATAATCATAACAAAGTGGAGGAAGCGCTTGACTTGTGTGACAAAACCAGTGGCTTTGCTCTGACGGGTGCCGTCTTCGCCAAAGACCAGTCAGTTTCGGACAAAGAATTAGTGGAAAAACTCAACTAATTTTGTGATTATTTTCTTTTACAGAAAGTTCTTGGATTTGGCGGCGGAACGGCTCAAGAACTCTGCGGGAAATTTCTATATAAACGACAAGTGCACCGGTGCTGTCGTCGGACAACAACCCTTCGGTGGTGGCCGTCTTTCCGGCACTAATGACAAGGCCGGTGCCCCACTCTATCTGTTGCGGTGGTGTTCCCCTCAGAATATTAAGGAAACCTTCGTTCCGATGACTGAATGGAGTTATCCTTATATGAAATCCAAGTAATCTTCACTCAAATCACAGATTCGGGTTATCTTTCGTCGAAGTCTTCCAAAGGTTTGGTCATAACACGGATTTTAGACAAAAAATTCTCATCTTTTTCATGACTTCCCCTCGAATTTTATTTTTGATTTTATCTCAAATTTTATTTTCTTTTATTTTTTTTCACGAATTTATTCATATTTTTGATGAAATTATGATTTTATTGACTTTTTGGAGGAAAGGCTTTATTTTGAATCAATTCCTGTCCACAAAGTTTTCCAATTCAATCAGCAATTGATCTGAAAATCGGGTTTTTAGAGGAATTTCACTCTATTTTCATAATCGATACCAAAAAAAAAGGTTTGAATTAAATAATAAAATTCAAATCAATAGTCATTTAAACCGAATTAAAACTAAAAATATTTCGGTTTCAATAAAAATAGTCAAATAAAAGGTCAAAGTTTAGGTTAATTATAATTATTATACAATTTTCGGTGAATTTATTAATTAGTTTATAGTTTTAATTAATTGTTTTAAAGTCTAATATAGTCTTTATTTTAATCAAAAAGTATTAAAAATGTATTGCATTTGAATCGGAATTATATTGAAATGAATTATATTTTAATTAATTTTGGAAAATAAAGGAACGAATTTTTGTTAGACAGTTGTCTGAGTGCTGTTATCATTAAATTACCAAGGCAACTATCAATTAACTCACTTAATAACGCGATAATTCACTAAACTATAGGTATTGACAGTTATTTAGTCTATAAGTCTATAAACTATTTAGTTATAGATTATAATCAGTGTAAATGTCAATGCCAAGTACCATTGCCAAGAACAATTCATTAAATTTCTGGTCATTTGGAGTTCAATCTCGAATTTAAAGACCTGAAAATCTTAGGACTGTCCACTTTGGAGCTCCTGATTGAGTCAGTCATAGAGAACAAGTCGATAGTCAGGGAATACAATGATTTGAAAGCAAATTAATTAATGAATTAGTGGTCAATAACTAGACTTTTATTTGATTACAACTCTTATTATGACAAAAGTTGAGAATAATTTTCATTCAGAAATCGATGAATGAGTTTATAATTTAAATATTAGTGAGAAATACATAAATAAAACTCTGAATAATTCAAACCTTTATATAATTTCTATGGATTTGAATAAAAATATATAAGAAATTCAAACCACAGTTAAGACTAAAACTAAAAGATTTGAACGAAATTCGCGGAAAACAGTTTACAAATGACTCTTCAGATCCTTTTCGATGTCTTTGGGCTCAACAGTCGGGGCGTACCGTTTGATGGGAACACCGTTTTTGTCGACCAAGAACTTTGTGAAATTCCATTTGATTGAATCGAAGCCAAGAAGGCCTCCCTTCTGGTTCTTCAGCCACTTATACAGAGGGATAGCGGAGTCTCCTAAACACCGGACACACAGAAAGTGAGACCAAATGACGACAATTAATGTCTTTACTAACCGTTGACATCGACTTTGGAGAACATATCGAACTTAACGTTGTTTTTCTTCGCGAACTCCTTGATATCGATATCACATCCGGGCTCCTGACCATTGAATTGGTTGGAAGGGAACGCCAGTATTCTGAGCCCCTGTGGCTCATACTTCTCGTATATTTCGTTGAGCTGTTTGTAATTGTTCTTGGTCAGACCGCAGTTTGAGGCCACGTTCACCACCAGAGAGGTGTGTCCTTTGTATTTGTCGAGCGATACCTGTGGTTGAAAACCAGTTAAAAGTTGTTTAAAACAAATGCCAATCAGTTTTATACATCATTTCCATCGATGTCTTTGACGGTAAACTCGTACAGAGTTTTTGCTTCTTTCCAGTCGTTTGTCGCCATTGTTTTGATAGTTGTCTGAAAATGTCTTAAGTTTTGAGACAATAAACGCGTCTTTAGTAATATTAGAGCCGTTTTGGGGCTGAAGTCAACTGTTTTTATATTAAATTAAATGTTTTTATTGTAATCAATAAATGAAACGACGATTCAATTGAAGTCCAATCAAATCATTTCAATGACTCACTTCAATACTCGACTACATGTTTAGGTTTTGGTACTTTACTTTACGGTTTGAAACCTGAACTCAGTATAACTTCCGTATAGAAAAGATACAGATCTACGGTACGTAAATGTAATGTTTGTCAGTTTGGACTTTGAAATACCGGAATGTTCTCCCCTTGTTGTGAATCATCTTACCAAGTACAATATAACTTACTTACTTGTTTTTTACCAATCTCAAATATGTTTTAAGCTTAACTGCTTGAATATCCTCATATTTATAGAAAATTAATTAATTTCAAAATAATAAACAAGGGTAATAATGGAATATATCAGATTAGTTTTATAATGTGCTAGGTACTAATTAAATGTGTTATGGTTAAAAGTTGTACTGAGATTCTTAGTGCAAAAGTGACGAAATATTCTCTCAAATAGTTTTGATTGAATTAAAATTGTAGAGGTTGTGCAAGTACAGTTAGGTGCTGTTAAGTACACTTACCCTGCTCTTATTGGACAGATTTTTATTCCCAAACATTTTTCGCTTGAAAATTGATTTTTTCCAATTTTATTCAATCAATAAATTTGAATATTCTATAAACTCAGTGAAAATGTATTGAATTTTTGAGTTTTGCAAAGTTTTAATGAAAATTGAATGAAAACTAATGAAAACTTTTACCATATTTATAGAACCTGTGCTAAAAATTATTATTGATCCAAGATCAAAACAAACCTGTCATCCAAACCACTGATTCTCAAAACATATTTTCAGCAAAAATTAAAACAAAATTAAATTTATTCAAAATATATAAGACTTTAAAAGTGATGAATGACTCAAATGTTGAATATTTTACAGAATTGGATATAAACTGAAATAAAGAGATAAAAATCACTCAAATTAACAATTCTTTAGCCAGAAATGAGCGAGGCCATTTCCGAATTATCAATTTTCGAATCTCCTCATAAATAAAAATATAAATAGCAAAGGGAACGCCACATAACCAGACCCATCCTATTGAAAATAGGAGAAACAAATAAATACCCCGGGTTAAAGTAAAACAAATGACATGGATGAAAATTACCGATGACAGGTTGCAATTGCAGCACAGAATTGAAGCCCGGAGTGTAGACAAAGAGCACTGCCAGTCCTGTTTCGAACAAGATGCTAAAATTCAAGACCCAATTCCTTGTGAGATAACAAATTAGAAACTTGAATGAGCATGATCATTTTTGGAATACCCCATTTTCTGCTGGAATATTGAAAGTCGTCGTGTCTTGGAGACGATGACGTCGACCCACTGGCACACCACAATGCAAATGAAGTACGAACTCTGGGCTACTTTTTGGAGTTCTTGTCTCTCGTCATAAGTCTAAAATAAAATATTTGACCATGTTAACTGAGTTAGCACTGGGTTATCAAGCAAATACCCAGGGGTTTCCAAAAGAATCAACTAGATTATTTTGATTTTCGTCGTCCCAATTGACTCTGAGCTGCCATAGGTCTTGTGGTTTCCAACCGTAGTGAAGGAACGCCACAAAATAGCCGAGAAATCCGGCCGAAGACATAATGACACCGATGTGTGCGTACGACCGGATCAACAGATTGCTGGTCACTAACACATCCTTCTTCGGATTGCGGGGGGACTGGTTCATTATGTCTGATTCAGCCTTCTCGTAGGCCAGGGATATCGCCGGAACCAAATCTGTTCCCAAAGCTATCAGAAGAATAGTGATGGCGCCGATGGCTATTGGAAAGCCGAAGATCACATAAATCATAAACGGGTAGAGCGTTGTCACACTTCCGGCCAATATATAGCTAATAGTCTTCTTCATGTTATCGAATATTCTTCGGCCCTCCTCTACGGCGATCACAATCGAGGAGAAGTTGTCGTCCAATAGTATCATATCTGCCGCTTGTTTAGACACATCCGACCCTTCCGTCAAAGAGTATCAAACAATTATCTTTTCTTAAAAAATGGGTTCACAGACTTACCCGTAATACCCATCGCTATACCGATGTCAGCCTTCTTGAGGGCCGGCGAGTCATTGACGCCATCGCCGGTGACGGCAACGATTTGTCCCAAATATTGACAGTTCTCTACGATTCTCAGTTTCTGTTGGGGTGACGTTCGCGCGAATACTATCTCCCGATAACTGTGCAAAATATCACGCAATTCCTCTTCAGATAAATTAGCAAGATCATCGCCGGGCACTACAATTGAGGCGCTGTTACCCCTTCCCACTCTATCGATGGATGGCCTCGAGATTCGTGTTGACCGCCGATGAGATTCAGTGAATATACCAACGGCTTTAGCGATGGCCTGCGCTGTGATTGGATGGTCGCCGGTGACCATGATCACTTTAATGCCTGCTGACCGGCATTTCGCAACCGCATCAGGTACAGATGGTCTTCACCAAGTACATTTTTATTTAATTGATCAAATTGAAACTATTTGTCTTACCTAGGTGGGTCAATCAATGCAATCAAGCCCAGAAATCTGAAGTTAGCAAGCTCAAAATCTTCACCCTTATCAAGATCGAATACAAAGTCGGGTGCAAATTGTGTGAACTCGTAGTCACAAAAGGCAATAACCCGTTCCCCCATAGAACCCAACTCTCTGTAGGCCTCTTCAAACTCCTTGAAATGTTGTTCAGTCATTTGGACAGTAGTGCCGTCCCTTCCGATAATAGATGAGCACAATTTGATTATCCTTTCGGGCGCTCCTTTCATAACAAGAATGAAATTGTTGTTAAGTGTTGGGTCAGGGCTTGGATTCCGATGAATGGAAAACTGGTATTTATAGGTAGAGCTGAACGGCTTTTCGGCCACTTTAGGGTAGAGTTCCCTATATTTGGTGACCACTCCGGTCACAGACTCCATAAACTTGATAATCGCTGACTCGGAGGCATCGCCAGCGACTGTTCTCTTAAGGATATCCGGGTTGTCGTCTAAAAACTCAGCCCTAGAACACAAACGACAGCATCTGGAGTAGGCGTCCCAACAGGTGATTATTTCAGAAATATCTTGGTCCACCTCTTCCTTGACGTGCGACACTCTTTGTATTTTTCCACCAAGGTAAATATGTTCGACAGTCATTCGATTTTGGGTTAGAGTTCCGGTTTTATCCGAGCAAATGGTTGACGTCGAGCCCAGGGTTTCCACTGCTTCCAAATATTTGACCAGGCAATTTTTAGATGCCATTCTCTTGGCGGTGAGGGTTAGCGCCACAGTCAACGCAGGTAGAAGTCCTAGGTTAACAGACCAAGTTCAATTTTTCAGATTTCATTGACACAAACAAATTTGAATAATCAATAAATAGTATAATAATAACAGAAAAACCAAATCATTGTTTTGATTATTAATTTGACTAAAAATATGACTAAAAATAATTTCCTTGACTTTTAGTGATTTTCCACAAATAAATCTAAATATTTTGCATTCTTATAGAGCAACTGTACATGTACAAGGGTGTTTACAGAATGTCAACCGGATACAGTGAACAGGGCAGAAGAAATACCTTCTGGAATATTGCCAACAATAATGCCAATCATGAAAACAAAAGCCCTGAAGAATGTGAGCCCAAAACCCATACAAATGACGAAGAATAGGACTCCGTTGAAAATGGCAATGGATGTGATGATCTTGGTGAAACGGCTGATCTCTATTGCAATCGGTGTCTTTGATCGGGCGATACCAGTGACCAGAGCAGCGATTTTACCCATCACTGTGTTATCGCCGATGGCGACGACAATACCATATCCACTGCCGTCCACACAATTTGTCGAAAAGAAGGCTAGATTTCTGGCCTCGAGAGGGTTGTCGTGTTCCGCATCTATTTTTCGTAAGAGAGGGTCTGACTCTCCTGTGAGGGATGAGTTGTCGACTTTCATTCCCTCGCATTTAATGATTCGTATGTCTGCGGGTATCCGATCACCACTTTTGACATAAACCAGGTCTCCGACAACCAGTTTGTTTGCCGGCACTTCCTTTCTATCACCGCCTCTGATCACAATTGTTTGCTGGAACCAAATGTCTATTTAATTTCATTCTGTGCTCTTTAGTTAGACTTATAATACCTGTGGAACCATATTCTTGAAGGACTCAAATATTTTGGAACTACTCGCTTGTTGTGAATAAGAATATGTTCCTGTTATCAAAACGACCAGGGCCAACACCACACCTAAGATATACTGAATTGCAAGATGTGTTTACTTAACTAGGTAATTCGATTGAATAACTTACGTCTTGGGAGAGTCTTTCGATGGCATAACATATGAAACTCGCGATAGAAGACAACCAAATAATTATTGCGAATCCAGTGGTCAGCTCTTTGATGTACAGAACCCATCCGGGGGTCACTTTTGGAGGAGAAAAGGCATTGGGTCCGTCCCGCTTATGGCGTTCCTCAGCCTCGGCAGCGGTTATACCTTTCTCTAGATTTGTGGCCAACTTCTGAGATAACTCATCGAAAGTGAATAAATGCTCTTTTATTGTCACCTCTTTTGATAGATCAAGATTAGATTTATTCGACTCCTATAGGAAAGGTATAAATGTTTCAAATTATAGCTTGATATTCACGAAAATTCCATTCAAAGTAACCCAGCAAAACCTGAATTACACTTAAAATTGTTTACACAGAACCAAATAATCAAGGTGGAAAAACTTACTTGCTTTTTCTTCTTGCCAAAATTGAAACAACTTCTCTTATTATTTTTACCATGGTCCTTTAAATTATTGTTGCTATCTTGAGGCATTTTATATTTCATGTCCAAAAATCAAATATCCAAAATGAGTAGCAAGCTTATTTTGGAAGCTTCTCAACTGATTTAAGTAAGCTAAGAACAGCAAACTGAGCAAGCTCTTTTCAGAAACATAATTGAAGTTATAATGCAATAGAAAAAAAAATTTTGTTTAGAAATTAATGTTTGAATAAGAGATCAAACTTTTGTCAGAAATGAAATAATGTATTAATAATAAGTAATTTCTTTTATAAACCAAATTCTTGATTGTCATCAGACTTATTACAAAAGTTAACAATCGATGAGTAATTGACAATTATAGCCAAGGTTTCAGCGGATCTGGATCATTAAACTAGCAAGGTGACAAGAGTAATACCTTTGATTGCCAAGCGCATTTCTCAAACAAAGTATCACGAATTGAAATGATTTGTTTCTGTTAATCAAGAGTTGAATTTATCTTGATGTTTCCACATACCCCGACAACATGGAAAAATGGTTCAGGAATTTGACATTTTGTAATCTTTTATTTTTTAAACTTGGCAAATGAGTTTCGGAAATTCTTTTCTCTTCACGTCAATTACAGACAAATTGATCATTTATCCAAGGTAAGAATTTTCATCTACATATTCGAATAAATAACAAATGTATCGAATCATTAAATACCAATTGAAAGCTATTTAAAACTTATTCGGATCTAATTTATTATCGAATTCAAGTTCATTCAAACCAATTAACGCTAAATTTTAATTACATTTTGCAAATCAAACGTTAGTTTATAACTAATTAATAATAATAATTAGTAATTATTAGCGAAAAATCAATTAAACGAATAAATTCTTGGATTTAATGTCAACTCATCTCTATTTAAGTCTATTTTAGTGATAAACTCAACAAATAATTGACAAATTCTGCAGAAAATTAGAAAATTTCGCAAAACTTTTCAAAAAAAAAAAAATGTTAAATATTTTCCATTAAATAACTAATTAATTGACATTCTTTAGAGAATAAAGAGGTATAAATCAAATGGAGGACCTGTCTTCAAATTCTAAAGAGTCATCGTTATTATGATAAGAGCCAAATAATTAGACAAAATTAATTATACTAGATGATACTGGAATTAACGAGTTAATTAACCTATTCTATTGACTCCTAAATAATGAATAATTAATTTTTAGTTTTAATTAATTAATAATAAATTAATAAAAGTTAAGAATATTTTTGCAAAGAAATGATTGACAACTGAAGTGAGTATTGACTGCCATCTGAAGACATCTGAAGACATGACAAAAACAAAACCAAATATTGAATGAAATAAACAAAACACTGAATGAGTTTATGTCTCAACCATTGGGTGTTATTTCACTCATATCTCAATCAAAATCATTTGTTTTAATTGTTTTAATGATAATATTGTAATGAATTTTACGGTAATTAACCACTAATTCAACAAATTATTGAACGCCTGACCACTAAATCGTTGAGACAATGGCCGCAATATCTTCGGATCAGTGGCTCCGAGAGCTGGACATTATCGACGAAAACGCCAACGAATTGATGCACAAAATCAACCAAAGAAATCAGTTCCCGAAGAATTCGATCGCATTCTCCCGAAGCGATATTCAGATACAACAACTGATGAAGAGTTTCAGTCAGAAGTTGAGTCAATTACAGCAACAGCTGATCCTTAGCTCCAAATCTAATCAATTGACGCAAAGAGAGTCCGAACGGCGACAAAGACTTATCGATGGCTTGAATTACAGATACAAACAAATGGAGATATCGGTAGAAAACCCGGACTCCGACCGGAGAAGTGCTCTTCTGGGCAATCCTTCCCAGTCTTTGTACGGTACGAACAGTCACTCGGAGTTCGGGTACTCCGACGTCGAGAGGGGAGAGACCACTGCCGCCAGAAATCTGAACGCAGAGGAAATGCAAAAACAGAAACAACTGCTGATCAGAGAACAGGACAAAGGCCTGGAATCCCTGTCGGAGATCATTGGCCGCCAGAAATTCATGGCTCAGGGAATCACTACTGAAATCGATTTGCAAAACGAGATCATTGACGACATCGGAGACGCTATGGAACAGACCAACGACCGACTCCTCCGCAACACCAGAAATATACGAAAAGTGGGCCACAAGTCGGACACCTGTTGTTATTGGATTGTAATAACCCTTCTCTTCATAGCCATTATCACCGTTTCGTTTGTTCCCAATTGAAGAACAGATTCACAAAACGTTTAGCTCTAAAAAGGAGTCAAAAGAAGCGATTTATTCATCAAATCCTGTCTTTGATTCAGAGCTGAGACGCGTTTTTAAGCTTTATTTTTAATATTAATTAAATTTGTATTAAATTCGTTGAAAATATATTTTATTTATATTTAAGGATAGCTTTTGTGATATTCAGAGTGAATAACATTTTTTTACATCAAATAAAACATTGAAATGATATGAATTCTGATCCCATTCTGTGCTAATTCAGTGCATACTCGCCATACTATTGGATTGACTCATCTTTGGTGTTCTGATCCCATATCTGGTCTTAATTATAGTGAACAGACCCAGGAATACGACCAGCGATGAGACGCCTGTGATAATACCCAGGATATATTTGTAGTAATTCACCGGATTATCCAAATCTGTTCCCGTTTTGTCCTCTTTGGGAGTAAAGTGTTCTAAGACTGCGATCACTAAACCATTGACTGATTTGTCGAAGAAACTCATGGCTGCGAAGACGAAGGCCCCGGTAGCCTATCATTGATAAATCACCATGTTAACATATCTAGGTTAATTTTTGATAAAAGTCTCACTGTATTAGAGCCAATCAGATCGCTTGTGAGGGCCAGACTTGCTATGAGTAGTGCTGTTCCTCCGATTCCAATAAAAGCGGAGACACCATAGATCTGGTATGTCTTGTATGAGTTGGCCATAGTACCTAGGTCACCCATAAATATCCAGACGCATGAGGCGAACCCAAATGCAGAACCAATGATAAGCACCCACTGGTTAAGGAATAGCATAGTAGAAAAATGTGAAAATTAACAAGCTAGTTTATTATGTTCGATGTAATTTACCCTGGATCCTAATCTCGCTGAAAGTGGTTTGGCTGCGAATGAAAAGACGAGGCCTGCGATGTATGTCGCGAACGGAATGATAGCAATTGTCATCTGACAACAAATTACTAAATTAAATTTGAGTCCTGGCAAACAGGTATTTTACCTTGGGCATTTGTAAAGTGTACTGGAGATAGAGTGGTGTATAAACTTGGGATAAGTTGACAAACATTCGCGCCATTGTATACATGATTGTGATCTTCCAGAAGTTGAAGCTCTTGAGCCAATGGGACCACTTCTTCTGCGCCTTCTTTGCCTTCAGATACTTCGCTAACTCGGGGTTCGGATCTGAAATTATGGAACTAATGGAGGGACGACCGCCTGAGTCGGTGTCCGGTTGGTTCTGAGCCAAAAGGGTCATTGTTGTGGTGGAGCCCCTGCTATGCTCTAAAAGACGTTTTGTCTCGACGTTAAACACCGAAGGCCTGACTTTTCTTGGTTTTGGTGTATAAGACGGTTCCTTCACAAATACGTGGAACAGGAGTGCGAAGACTAACCCGATTCCGCACACTATGTACGACACCTTCTGCTCATTGAAAAGATTATTTTAATATTTAATTAACCGAATTAATTGTTCTAGTAAATTTCCAATAAAATATTTCAAGTGCATGGTGAAATTTGATATCAGGATATTATGAACGGAAGACTGATATTGAAAACTATAATACTATTGGCAGTGAATTGATTGGTGAGAGTATACTATGCCTGTGCTTACAGTGAAAATAATGAGGTCCTCCTCTTTCAAAGTACCGCTATCTTTGACGCCGATAACACTGAAGGTAACCGCATAGAGACAAATGTTCGCACCAATAGTCGCCGCTTGTCTTCAAACACAACAATATTATAAATTAGAGATAATTTACTCAATGAAACTCGAGTCAGACAATAGTACAACAGTGAGCAAGCACATCTTCCACTAATCAATGGAATCGGTTCACACAGGTTAGGACTGACGCCAATTAGTAATCGACGCTCTTCTCTGCACTCATTCAGTGCAGAGATGAGTAGAAAGAAAGACAGAGACACTTGACTTTGAAAACACGATTACTTCGCACAAATCAAAACAACAATAATTACATAGACTCGAAATTAGATGAGTAGTTTGGCCTTGCTCATATTTCCGATACCAATTTGTCAAATATTGCACAAACATTGAAAGAAAAGCTTTCTTTACGGCACACCATAGTATATATTCTGTGCAAACCTGTAGGCATTCAGTGCTATCCTCTCATTAGTGTCGTCGGTCAGGTCCACAATAAGACTAACGTGACTGACCTTTGAGTTGGAATTAGGCTTAATTAGTATCAAGACCATTTTATTAACTATTAATTACCTGAGTGGCGGCCCACCCGCCCTGGAATATGACTATCAGAACAGAATAGTACCAGAATCGGGCCCAACTGGAAGTGTCCCGACAATTACCCGGAAAACATGGGGTGTTGTAAATGAAGGGCACACTTATTGTGTTCATTATTACTCCCAATAAATGCCATGTCTTTCGCCGGCCATACCTACAAATCCAAATGTCGGGGGCTTTGTCCGATTGGAAACCAACGAATGGAGAGGCGATGGCGTCCGCTATTTGCCTATTATTTAATAAATTTCAGAGAGGGGAGGCGGTGGACAGAATATTCTTACCCGATCAGAATGAGAGCACCGGCCAGAGAGTCATCGAATTGAAATTTGAAGTAAAGTAAAGTATATGAAAACCAAATACTGACAGTCAGATCATTGTAGACGTGACCAAGACTATAAAATATTTTTGTCTTGAGCGTCAACTTCCTTTTCTCGGCTGATTCGGGGTACGACGGCCTTAGCCTGGATGATAAATTAGTATCCACATCCTTCAAGTATCCGGTTGTCTCTATAGTAGATCTTGGTACATTAATTTCAATGCCATTAGAATCGTCGATATTATTCTGGTTTAAATCCATTCCCAAAGAATATCAAACATTAATTAGATTTTAGTTTAAAAACTCTTTTTATATGAAGAGTAAAATCACTTTAATTCAGATTCAGATTGTCTTCAGATAAGAATCAATTCATAAATCTTTCCGAACCATTGATTACCGTTTGACTGATTAATCGGTAGTTATTGAAAAGGGATTAACAAAAAGCAAATACAACATTTTCAAGTGGTTTAGATATGAGCAAGTGTATTTTATGAGTATCCCGTGATTATTCTCGAGCTTTAGTTTACAGCAAAACATTTAATTATAGTGTTTTGAGTCATTAGTTCAAAGAAAATGTGATATTCTTAAGAATTTTCTTATGTTTTCCGGACTTCAGATTAGATAATAATTTTGTATTGATTTTGGAGAACAATATTCTAAACAAATAATATGTAAATAAAGAATACAATCAATAGTTTCACATGAATTGGGGTGAATCCGGGTACGAATGTTGCATGAGCTAGGCAATAATAAACAAAAACAACATCAATTAACTTAAGAAGCCTGAGTTTTATCGAAAATATGAAAGAATCAAGGTAATTTTAGAATATAACTAAAAACTTAAAATTATTTGAAACTTTTGTGAATCACAAAAAAAAATTAATTGTCTTGGTCTTTTTTGATTATCAATAAAACGTGATTAATTAAAATTTAAATTCAATTGAAGCTCTTGTTCTTTTAAAAATTGAGTTAATCAATTTGAAATCAACAAGGTTATCTTTAGTTTAAAGTGTTTTGTTTAAATACTAATCAATTATTTTTAATTAGTTTTAACCTTAAGTTTAATTAAATTAGAATTTTAAGGATAAAAGACTTTATTTTTGGTATTTTTAGCTCAAGAAAAGTGCTTTCTCTGCGGCACGTCTTCTGACGAGACCGGCCAGAACTTTGCCGCCGGCGTGAGTCCAAAGGCCGAACTGGTTGGCAGCGGCCGCGTAGTTGTGGGCCTTCACGTCCTTCAGAAGGGTTGAGCCCTCGAGAGCACCACAACCAAGATTAAAGGCAAACGAAACCAACTATTGTTTGAAATGTTAATTAGAATTTAAATTTTCACCAAGATTATCAATTCTATGAATACATACGGCAGCGAATTGGTTGTCATTCACAAAAGGAACCTGGGATTGAACACAGCTTTCAAATCTAACAAGGTCCTGCTGAAGAAGAGCTTCGCCTTGAGCCTGGGTGATCGGGGCATGGATCTTGCTGCAGTCGCTGGCGTGACAGGCATGACCATATCCAATTGTTCGAATACCCTAGCAATAATTTCAAAATTCAATTCTATCATGGTCAATTAATGCTTAAGTTAATGCTTACGACAGCGTCACCGTAGAAGTTGGCTCTGAATCCTTCGAACTCTTTGATAAGATTGAGTCCACGGCTGTTGATGTTCCGACCGGTGACCAGACCGAAGGCCAACACAATAACGGCTAATGTTTTCAGCATTTTTGGTATTTTGCGAACGTTTTAATCGATCGAAGAGTCGATAAAAATGTAACTAATTTTTCGCATTTTTTGAGAATCGTATTTATAGACAACTTTTTATCTCTAATTTTATTACAAAATCATAAAAATTATGTCTTTAATCAAAAATTGATTAAAAAGCGGATATTTTTCAAAACATTTTACTTTAAACAATGAAAACCTTAACACCTGTTTGATGTCAAATATCGCGATGAGGCTCAGGAACAGTGTGACAAGGACAGACCTACACCTTTTCCATAGAGTCAACATTAAAATAGACATTGAAATCAGGGACAATCCCTGGTCACACTGATCAAGATTAATGGTTTTTCGTGAACTCATTCCAATGGAAGGGTTGAGAGTCAACTGCTTTCTTAAATTTGATTTTATTCTTGCAAAATATTCTCTTTAGATAGATTGGGAAACCTAGAAAATGTCACTATAATATTTAAACTCACCTTGCTCATATCAGGACATTTTTAATCTGATAATAAGTCTGAATATTTTTGGCATCATTTTAAAGGATGTCTTCGACACTAGATTTCGTTAATTGGTTATTGAGATCAAAATATCCAAGATTTCAGTTTATAATAATATTAATTCGCAAATAAAAGGCAAGATAAAAGATTTACGAGATAACCTTGATAAGTTCAAATTAGATGATAACTTTTCATTGCGCAAACAATCTAGTTAATTTTCCTTGATTAGATATTTATAAGTGATTGACAAATATTTTTAAATGATTACTTGTTTATTGGAATTCAAGAAAAAATTCAATGAGCTAGCTTAATTTTATTCTGATATTTAGTTTGGGGAATAAAATATAGCCTTGACACAATTTTATCAATATTTTAATAGTATGGATGAGTTTAACGAAGGAAGAGTCCTCTCTCCAGCTGTCGGCGTCTGACGAGACCTGCGATGACCCGTCCCCCAGCTTGCACATACTGGTTAAATGCATTGCCAGCAGCAGCAAAGTTCCTTGCTCTTATGTTGGACAGGATAGCAGAGGAAGTGAAGGCACCGCAACCCATATTGAAAGCGAAATCCACACACTATTCAAAATTTGTTAATAATTTATATTTTTTAACAACCACCTTGCTCATAATACTGACCGCAGAAAATTGGTTGTCATTAAGACCAGGAGCAGCATTCTGGACACAATTTTCAAATTCAACAAGGTCCTGTAACATCAATTGAGTGGCCTGGGCTTCACTGAGGGGAGGGTGTATTTTGCTGCAGTCGTGCCATTTGCAGGCGTGTCCGTAACCTATTGTTTTGATTCCCTGGTATTCAAGTCATAGAATCAGTGAATTGTCTAATTGATTGAAAAACTCACAATTTGATCAAGATAGAAATTGGCCCTGTAGCCCTCCATCTCCTTAATGAGACTGATGCCGGCCTGATTGATGCCCCGACCGGCCACCAGACCAAAGATGGCGATCCCAATAATTATCTGTTTAATCATTTCTCCAATTAATTCAAAACTTGTTTATTAAAAATTGTTTTAAATAATCGGAGACTTTTATACTCAACAATTCGTGGAAATCGTTTCATATGTTCAATTTGGCTAGATTATCTTCTTGATTAAACATACCGGTGGTCTTAATGATTAAAATTTCGATGTTTGAGCAAGTCAAATTTTTGACAGAAGATAAATTATATTTAATACAATTTAATTTACTTAAAGTTATAAGTTATAAGCAAGCTCAATTGAACCATTGAACTTTTAGTTAAATAAAAATTACCTCGCTAGAAAATATCAAAGTTGTTGAAAGACTTATTGCAAGTTTATTCAAATATAATTTAAAACATTTTTATCACAAAACTATTGATTAATTGATTTTTATAAATAATACAAATATTTATAATTAATATAAATTTAATATAAATAGTAATAAATGAATGAAATCTAATCGACAGGGTTTGGAATAATACCGAAGTAAGGATTGGAAGGAACATGGTGCTTTCTTGTTATTGGGATCTCTGTAATCGGAACAAGTTTACCATCCTTTTTAAAATAGATGTTGAATCTAATCTGATGGGGACGGGTATCTTCTTGGTCAGCATAGATCAGTTCAGCCGTGTAGTCAACAGTGCGCTCATCTGTTCCACTCTTGACATCTAATTCGAGGAACTTTTGCATATGACCCTCCACCTTTTCGATGAAGTCTCCGCCGTTGATTCGAGCATTTTGTGGGAATAGATTGTATGGCTTCATAGGGCCGCCCAACACCCTGGCCACTATATGGCCGCAGTTATCACCCGGTCTACCCATTGCCCTGATCTGAGCGGCCAGTCTTTTATCTTTCTTTGTGGACTCACCGGTGTTAAGATGTTTAGCAGTGATGAGCGCCCGAACCTTCTCAGCCCTACCGTTAGTGCCCTGAGTGTGACTCACAATAGGATCGGCCGATATGTGGACACTGCTTACACTTAACAAGATTATTGATATCAAACACAATGAAATCAAATGCATTTTTATTGAAAGTTATGAACAAATAAATTATTTTTTGAGCTCATATTTATATACCAAGACTAGAGTTCTAAATATCTATGAACTAGGTTATTTATTTTAATATGCGGACATCCTTTGGTTCACAAATTAGAATTTGATTGAAATTTTTCCTAGTTAAAAACAGGAGTTTATTGGTAAATATAATTTTACACTTAACAAGGTTATTTAGATTAAATAAAATTAATATATATCCATGGTATATTTTAAGGGTTAAGTATTACTCCTCTGTAGGGATTAGAGGGAACATGGTGCTTTCCATTAACTGGAATATCGGTGAAAGGAACAAGCTTGGAGCCATTTAGGAATTTAATCACAAATTTGATCATGGTAGGCCGAGTATCACTCGATTTGGGATAAACCAAAGTTGCCTTATAATCAATTGAGTACGTTCCACTTTTATCCTGTTCGAGGAACTTTTGCATATGGGCTTCAACTGTGGACTTGAATTCTCCCCGATTTTTGTTTGAATTTTGTGGAAAGAGGTTAAAGGGTTGCATCGGACCGCCCAACACATTGGCCACTATATGACCGCAATCGTCGCCAGTCTTCCCCATCGCCCGGATATTTGCCGCCATATTCTGATTCTTGGAAGTGGACTCACCTGTATTCAAGTCTTCGGGGCGAATGACTGCGTGCACTGTCTCCGCACGACCGTTTGCACCTTGCTCGTATGAGACAATAGGGTGGGCCCATAATTGCTCAGAATATAAGACCAGAACCAGTATTGAGGTTAAAATAATTGATAGAAATTTCATTTTTGAAAACAGATTTAAATGACTTCTTTGACAAATTCAAAATGTTTTCGAGTGTAGCTAGCTCATCCTATTTATTCATGCTATTTATGCTAGTTTATAATAATAACGCGGAATTAGTGGTATTAATTAATTTGTTCTAGAACATTTTATTCCGGGAAAATTCAATTTTTAGAAGAGTTTGAGGAATAGGAAGAGTTAATGTATAAAACATTAACCCTGGTCGTTTTCTGAAAATGGTATTTATATTAGTGAGTGTCAATATTTCCAAGAATTCCAAGAGCAATAGTTGAATTAAAATTGAGCAAGATATTTTATTCTTATTGAAAATGTTTTTAATGATAAACAAATGCAAATCCAGAGCACATCATAAAAATTATTTTTAAAAAGTTTCTAAATTAAAGTAAAATTGAGTTTTAGGCGAAGACTGTGTGCGGTAAGAGTTTTGTTTGTCTGTCAGGTGGTGTCGATTCTGAGGAAAAAATGTTTTGTACTTCACTTAGTATTTGCTTCGCAGAGATCCGTATCCGCTGTCGAGGGACAGGCTTTTACCATAACCGTCATCACCGCCATAACCACCGCCGAGGCTCAGACTGCCATAACCTCCATCATTACCACCATATCCTCCGTTGCCTCCGTTACCACCTCCGAGACCACCTCCGTTACCGCCTCCGAGACCACCGCCAAGACCACCACCAGTTCCTCTATCTTGACCTCTGGCGACAATGGTTCTCACATTTTCTTGGACGGGTCTGATCTCCTGGACAATGGTTCTGGATGGAACAACAATTTCTCTGATTTCCTGTTGAGGGATTATTTTAAATAATTAACCAGGCTCAAATTATAATATGCTTGGTGTCCATTAATTACCTGGACAACTGGTCTGAGGATCTCCTGGAGAAGTCTTTGTGGCTCATCGGTGACACTGTCCTTCTGGAGAGAGCCGGGAGCGCTGATGTGTCGCTGGTTGGTCTTCAGAGAGCTTGATTGGGACACCCAGTTGAGGACCACGGGCTGATCGACGGGTCCAATATCGACAACTGTGGGCTCGTTTCGGCCGCCATCGGAGTGAACCTCCACAACCTTCACATCCCGGGAGCTCTTGACAGCCAAAGGGATGGATGAGGCCTGGATGGAGACCGCCAACAGAGCGAATACTACTGCCTGAACACAAAGTGCAAGATTCAAATTAATGAGTGAACGCATTGAATTGTAACTCACTTTAAACATATTTAAAAATTAGTTAAATAAATAGTTTTATTGAAAAACTTAATCAATGTTTCGATTGAATGAATGACTTGTGAATGAAATTCGTTTCTCTTATATACTGAAAAACTTTCCCTGAATTGTATTTTTTGTTTTCAAATTGTGTTTAATTGAGTTTTTAATCCAAATCCCTATAAATTTATTGACAGCTAATTAAACAAATATTTTTCTCCCAAATAATTAACTGAATACTTCTTTTTCGTTCGCAAAGAAAACAAATAACTTTCACTTTCTATACATTTCTATATATTTCTATATAAGTATTGTATAATTAATTTAAAATCTTATGTAATTTTAATGCAAAATTGAGTCACTATTTGGGACACAAACTGAGCTCTCGATAAACGGTTTCGGAAAAAGTGCTGTAATTTTGATCTTATTTTTCAAAATAAACTCGATTTCCAATATCTAGCAAAAAATCAATATCACAGGCAAAACAAAACTAACCTTTGTTAAATTTTTTCTTCTTAATTCATTCTAGATGAGAGATAAAGTTCGTTTTATTTAACCATAGATCAACTTTTTAGATTATCAGTTGTCAAGATAAAATTTCAAAGCGGGAGAATAAATAACCTGGATTATAATAAATACACTAAGAATTCTGTATAAATTATTTCCTCTGAATAAATGAATTAAATGACCAAATTCATTAAAAATTCAGTCGGTTCTAATTGAAATGGGAGTGGCTAGAAACAACAAAAAACATCACCTAGATGACCAGTGTCATTTGAATCGTGACAAATGCTATGCACTCAATAAATAAATTAATTTATTTAAATCATTAAAAACATTTTCACTCGGAATCAGATTTCGTTTGATTGAAAAAATTAGTAATAAAACTGAAGTAATGATCTGTTAATTGAACAAGAACCTTCTTTTAACATTTGCTTCAATGTCAAAATTAGAAGCCTTGTGTTTTATTTATACCTAGATAACATTACAATCAAACAATCAATGCTAAAACTGATAAGAAAAATATATTTAACCATGGCAAACTTCAATGCATTGTTAGTGACAGATAGTTGCAAGTTCATCGACATAGGCGACAATTCAATAGTGGAGGGAAAGCCTTGAAAATTCCAATTAATAATTTACACTTCAGTTTCCGATCAATTAGAGCTCAGGTAACAAAATAAACCTCTTTTTAAAACAAATATTGAATTAAAGATAAACTGAAAACTCATAAAATCGCACATAAATTGCAATCCATGTCACGGACTCTCGACTAACAAGACTTCAAAAACGACTTTCCTCTGAATTATTGGCCAAATATTCGCTTTTAATACCTAAAGACAGAGTTCAAGTTCACAGAAAAGTGTAAAATACATACAATTATTATATAATAGTCTTAAATAATAAGTCTATAATTCAATGTCAAAACCGACAAATTCTTTCAATCGATACAACTATTATCTGAGATGCCCAGAGCCTGAGTGTGTGCTTTGGGGGACGGACTCACTGTTTGCACACAAATATTGCAAATATTTCAATATATTATACGAAAATATCAATAACTCATATATAGTTGACTTAACAGAAACAATCAAAATATTAATGAAAAGAAAGGCATTCATTGGAAAAACGTTTGCTTAAACTTCAGCCTCACGTCTGATCGCAGGTAAAGCACAGGTAGACTAAAAGGTGAGGAACGCCCTAATATTTCAGGTCTACTAAAGTTATTGTCAATCATAGAAATTGACACAACTCTTGAGTCGATAGCTTTCATCATAAGTTTTGAAAGAAATTTATTAAAAAATATTAACCATTTTTAAGCCGAAAATGTTTCGTGAATTTTGATTGAAATATAACTTTTGTTTTTCATATGAATTTAATAACAAATAAAAGTTTGTTTAATAATTTAATTTATTATCAATTGTTAATAATTTGGATCACATGCGCTCAGGTCATGTGTGGTGACCAGAATGACTCCCAGCAAATAACGAATGAACTGGATATTGAATATCAACAAAAATACTTTTATGAGACCAATGGAATCAAAGCTCTTTTCTCATTGAAATCGTTGGACAGACGTCTGAAACGGGCCTACAATGCAAGTGTTCGCCAAAGACTTTACTTCTATCCCTTGCTCTGGAATATGAGCCATAGATTTGTCCGAAAGTTGATGGATGAGACCAACACGAGATTGAAAAGACTCCGGAGATTCAGTGCAAAGCAGTCAACCTTTGGTACCGAAGACAAAGAGTTCGAGGAATGGGTCAAACACTTGAATAAAGTCTATTACACAGATCACGAAATGAATTTGGTTCTGGATAAGTTTTGTGATAAATACGAACTAGATACTTGTTTTCATTAACCTACAGATAATCAATAATTTATTTTTATTCTAAAACTTTTGAAATCAGATAAACCATAAGTTACTGAAAAATAAAATTCAATTCAATATCTATTCGAAAGTATTTGAAAATATTAACATCGATTTCATCAGCATTTCGGACACTTTTTGACATTTCTTTATCTTTTGATTTGAGAGAAAGTGAAAGTGAAAGTGAGAGAGAGAGAGAGAGAGAGAGAGAGAGAGAGAGAGAGAGAGAGAGAGAGAGAGACCGGTATTCAATTTGAACGGATTTGCGATAAATCAATTGAAAAAGTAAACGATTTTTGTTTTTGTCCTTAATTTGAATGAAAACTTAGTTTTTGAAAAATTATTGAAAACCTTTTTAGTAAAAAACCAACAAATTGTCAAAAAAAAAAGTTTTATCAAACATTTTATCGAAAAATATTTTATTAAATTTTTTGCCCAAAAATTTCATATATACATAGAGTCAACACAATAGAGGAAAAGGTGCGGAAAAATGTTCTAGATCCAATCAGATCAGATCTTGGAACCAAAGAGTTTATGTAAACGACAAAAGTTCTAATCATTCGTTTTTGTACTAAAAATTAGACTTAGATTTCGGATCCGATTACCATTTGGTGCCTCCCAGAGTCAGAAGGCTTTTGCCTCCCCATCCACTTGAGCCCCAACCATTACCAAGGGAAGATCCGTATCCACCACCGAGACCGCCTCCGTTACCGCCATTATTGCCACCTCCAAGACCGCCGCCTAAGCCTCCTCCGAGACCACCGCCAAGACCACCTCCGAGACCACCTCCAAGTCCTCGGGCTTGTCCTCTGGCCACCAAAGTTTGAACATTTTCCTGGACGGGTCTGATCTCCTGGACAATGTTCCTTGATGGAACAATAATTTCTCGGATCTCCTGCATCACAGGTCGGGTGACTTCCATAAGGAGTCGTTGAGGTTCATCGGTGACGGACTGTCTTTGGATACTGCCCGGTGCGCTAATGTGTCGCTGGTTCATTCGGAGGGTACTTGACTTGGAGACGAAGTTCAAAACAACGGGCATATCGACCGGTCCGATGTCAACAACGGTGGGATCGTATGAACCGCCGCTCGAATACATAGGGATCTCCTGAACACTTCTCGAGCTCTTGATTGCCGCAGGGATTCCATAAGAATAACCGCCGCCATAGCTGGAGGCCGAGGCACAGGCGATGAGGGCGAGAAATACAGCCTGGACAATTTTGAAAAACGATTGGCAATTAACACAGAAATAGGAGAAAATATTTTACAAGTCTTTAAAATAGAGTCTTATTTTCGAATCAATATATTCTATGAACAAATCCATTGAATAGGTAATAGAGAAAACTTACTTTGAACATTTTTCAGTTGGAAAAAGTTTGATCGTTGAAAACAGTAGTAATACAAAAGTTGTTAAGCTATGAAACTTTGTTTCTGAAGACCTAATCCAAAACAAATCGGTTTTTATAGTCCGAAAGCCTTTTTTTCTTTCCCTCACTTCGTTTGGTATTGAAATTTAATTAATGGATAACTTTCACTATTAGTCAATATATTGATTGAATAAACAAAAAATCGGAATTTATTCTAATTCAGTCATTCAGTCATTACTATGAAACTTAAGTGACATTCAGTGTACACAAAAAATTAGTACTAATTTTGAAATAAAAACCAAGAATAAAAAATGAATGCTATATTGAATTAAAAATTTATGGTACTATTAGTAAGATATAGAAAATTGATCTCAAATCTGATAATTTGTGTCAAAACAGTTTCCATAAAATCCTTCGAATATTTATTATCTCTTCTTTTTGTTTTGTTCCGTATCTCTCACACCCTCTCCAAATCTCTCTCTCTCTCTCTCTCCAACTCTCTCTCTCTTCAATGAAAACTCATATGATTTGACATTTGAAGGGATTCTTTGTTTTGTGAATATCTTGTGATTAATATTTTGCTGAAAATACTTGAAATGAATGATTTGCGTCAGAAATGCGGCCAAAACTATACAAACAAAACATGACTTTAATGGAGAAATTGATTTTTGCCATATTTTTCAATACATTCAACACTAATGTTTGAATACTTATAAATAGCAATGACCAAGATCCATTTCTTACATAATGATATTATCCACTAAATTATACTGTGGCAAATTATCACGCACGCAATTTAAGAAAGGTAATTAGTTTTAATTTCCTAAATAAATAATTTTCAACGAAGAATATTCTGGAATTCTCAGCAAAACATTTATATAAATTGTTATGTGAAGGATGAGCAAGGTGTCTGCCAATGCTTTTATCGAATTGTGCTTCACCTACTCATTCTTCACCTTCTTATACAAAGCGAAAATAGAGTGCAATTAAGAACATATTCAGCAAAGTTTGGTTAGAAAGGACTTAACCTTTTAGAGCAGCGCTTACATTAAGCAAGCACATTTTAAGTAGGTTTTGCCTGATCATTAAGTGTTAGTGTTGGTTAAGCGAAATTCCTCTGATATTTGAATTCATCACATTATTGTACAATAGGGTACTTCTAGCAAATTATCCAACACATTAAGAGTAGTTTTAGCTTGATCATTCAACATTAATGTCGGTCGAGTGGCCAACAGTTACTGCTCTCACGATTCGTCAGATTTTTATCGGTCACATTATTTCGCAATACTTTTCCTGATTTAAAGGTATTCATTCATTAGGAAGCAACCAATATAATTTTAGAATACATTCATTCAATAAATATTTCACCATGCCAACTCGAGATTATTGAGCTATACCTCACAACTGGTTTGTAACTAGGATAAATACAGTTAAATAGATAAATGAATAGTTTTCAAATGTGATATAAATAAAAAATATTTATCCCATTGAATATACATAACTGATTTAATCTTGCTTGATAACTTATCATTGATGATAACTGAAACCTAAAAACTTAATTTTCAATGAAACTATCTTATTATTTATAATAATTAATGGGACCGGGTGCAAACATGTCAGAATAAATGAATCAAATTAGCTTGCTTGCTTAAATCTGAGCGTAATTCAACTCAGAATTATTGAATAAGCAAGCAAAACTTCATAATCAGGTTCATTCAAAACCCACACAAAATCCAGTATTAGGTAATGAAAGATATGACTTATTTATTATGTAAATGACTTTGAATAAATTACCAAGCTCATTATTCGAAAATATCTTCAAATTTTTATCACCAAATATAATTAATTATATGACATTCACATTCATTCTTTTTTGTCCAGGATTATAATTTATAATCTTACATAAAATCTAATTTTCAAATTGAAAGAACATTTTTTTTGGGAAATATTTTAAAAACCATTGAATTAACAGTACAGAGAAATGCCTATCCTCTATACCTCCATTGGTATGATTCTGTTGAAGATATACCTAAAAGTCTAAAACAACAAACCCTCTGCCATAGACTTAATGTTGAAATCACTCCATTCGTATGCCTCCCAATCGTATATTTCTGCTGATCCTATAATATAACTCAATTTTTGGACCCTTTGTAGTATAAATCAGCACTAATTTCAGTCCATTTTTATAAACTTGCAAATTATAACCAAATATAAGAATATCATTTGAACTGATTTCAAGTGCTACATGTTTTGGGTTTTGTAGTTTTATTTAATGGACTGAATTATGTTTAATTTTAAATCGAATTAACCACAAATAATGGAGAATATCACTGTTCCTAGTACACTTATAGTGTTGAGATACCCTTCTATGGAAAAATCTAGTATTTGCTTCGAACCAATCTTATAACTAGTCCAATGTTATGTCTCATTTTGCCCGAATCGACGGCAACGCAGGATCGGCAGTACTCTGTATATTTATTTCCGATTATTCTCAATGTTTTCAAAATATTCTCTTTTTTTCTTACATTTGATTATATTTTTATTTATTTAAATACTGAAAATAATTGTTAAATATTTGTTAAAATTGTTTTCTTTTAAATTAACGATAAGTTAAATAAATTATATTTCAATACTTTGTTTGCCTTTATTTAAGACATAAATCGATATGATTTTTGTTAATCAGATTTTCGAGAGAAGGGTTTCACTTACTTTGAAAAATGATTTTGAAAATTATATGAGTCAACAAAATTGAGGAAATCCATACTCAAACACAACAATGGATTCAATGGTTAAATGCCTAAAAAAGTTTTTTCAAGACTTACTGATTGTTGGCCACAATTAATCAAAATATAAGAGTATGATTTGAAGCAGAAATTATGGATTTATCATGATAACTTATAACTGATAAGAGTAACTTTGAACAGACCTCTTTCGTTGAAATTAGTCTCAAAATTTTGTTAACCATTAGTTTGAGAATGAGTTCAAAGATTCAAATTCAAAGTTCTTCTAAATATTTATTCTCGAAATTCATTGAACTTTTTATTTGACTTTTGAGGAAAATTATATAACGTTTGTATGTCTACCCCAACCCCAACGCCAACCCCATCCTCAAACCCAAACCCACTTTGATTTATTAAAATAGTATTAACAGAAAGTTTCTGAGCTTTAAATATGAACTAATATTTTATAATGTTTGACCTTGTTATAAAATTCTAAAACTTATATATAATTATTGTTTAATTTAGTTTAAAGCGATTCAATCCAATATTTCTTTAATTAAATTCGAGTTATCATTAAATAATGTTTTCCTCTAAAACAAAGTCATTAAAACGTAAGTCGACTCTAATATGTTATAAGAATTTAAAATATCGAATGTCTCGGATCAGATAATTTTGGAAAATCGTTGGTTTTCTCTTTATTAATCTCTACAATAATTGGTGGCTGTCCTGATCGGTTGTTGCTTTACCCTTGCACATGTCATCATTCAATATTTGGAACTCATATCTATTGTGGCGGCGATTCTCATATTAATCTGGAGAATGTGTTCGACTCATTGAGCTTTGGTTTGGTCTCAGAGAAGAAGCACTTCTCTCACCTGACAATAGCCAACACTGCTATTCATTTCTTCAATGAGAATATCTTTCGTGATATTACTTTTGAAACAATTTTGATCGAAAACGCTCTCAATTTGTTACAAATCAATAGAAATGCGTTTTCGGACACAAATTGGTTCACAAAAAGTTTTGTGATCAGAAATTGTCCGAAACTAAGAACAGAAAACCACCACTTCTTCTACATATTGAGTAAATTTAAAAATCTGGAAAACTTGGAAATTCTCGACACAAATATCACTGAAATTCCTTCGAATGCATTCAAACCAATAAATGGATATCAAAATCATTTGAAGACAATTTGCATAAAAGGAAAAAGTTTTAAACAAATGGGAAGTAATTCGTTTCGTTATTTGAATTCATTGACAAAAGTGAATATCGTCAACACATCCCTTGCTTTTATACCCGACTACTCCTTTGCTTTCTCAAGAGCCTCGAGAAACAAAATTACACTAAATTTCACCGATAATTACTTACTCAACGATTCAAGCTTTTCGAAGAATAGCCTTGCTTATATCTTGAGACCAACAGAATTGGTCGGAATTAATATAACTCTTTTAATAAGAGATGTTTTTCTTCCGTTTTTGTCGGCAAATGACCAAAACGTGATAAAAGTGTGGAATAATAGCCAACTCGAGTGCAATAACTGCACCAACTTTTGGCTCCGAACGAATCCGGATCTATTGGCCAAAGTTTCCCGAATCAAGTGCTCGAATGGTTTAAATTTGATGGACAACAATAACTTCATTCATTGCATCCATTGATTTGACAACAGATCTGACGATTCTATGGATTTCGAGTGAATTCTACAAAACTTTATTCGAACTAAAATTTTATAATTAATGCAAAACATAACACATTTGCCAACAAATGAATACATTTTTGTTTTATTGCAATAAAATTCAGTCAATAATCGATTAAATTATGTTTAAAATCGATGCATAAATACAAAGAAGGGATGACTTCACACATCACTACATATAATCTCTTCTATTAGTTATAATCTCTTAATTTTCAATAAATTTCTGAACAAAACATTTTCATTGTTTTCAAATTAATAGCATTTGAATACTAAACAAAATCTGAGAATTATTGAATAGATTCCAATCGGAGCCTCTATTAGTGAAGAGCCGCTCATCCCTTACAATGACTCCAATAAGAATTGAAAGCTTATAATAATTTTGCGTTGAGTTAAATGACTCGGAAAATGGATTGAGTCGTCTTCTGATTAGCTTCTGAGTTGTGGTCTGAGTCTGACCTCAACTCAATTGATTACATCTGCCATAAGTGTTGAGCCGACAAAATGTTATAAATATATTAACTATAAGTTATATAATATAACTATAAAAGAGATATTTTGAGACATTTTGAGACATTTGAGGCCAAATTCAAAACTTTCGAAAACTTGAAAGTTGTCCAAAATATTGGGTTAACTGTAAAAATAGGTCAGACTTCGCATCTCTTAAGTCACAAAATAAATTGGTTTCAAATTAAAACTTTTGATAACAGAGAATATCTATCGAATTGAAAACCACTTGAATTCAATTTTCTAAAACTCAACGAATGATCGGACGAAAGGTTTGTTCTATAGATTGAGTCCTCCATTGTAGGCATAATCGGCCTTATTATGCATTATTAGCTTATTGTCCACAAAGTAGTAACTGTCAGACCGCGTCTCAAACGGGTTCGCAATCATCTCTTCGCCTAAAATATTGATTTAAATCATTTCAACATTTTTTTTAAAAATTCAATTTCACTCAGTTTTCGGCTAAAAATTGGATTATTTCAAAAATTAGTAGAAAAGCAGAAATAAGAGGCAATTAATGGGCTTTTAGTCGAGAAGTGAGTGAATTTAAATTATTATTTAGTTTCTCACATAAATCCGGACTCAAAGACGGAAATTCATAAATATGTTCACAACTGTTATGACTGTTAGGAATACAAAAACCGAAATTGAAGTCAAAGGTCTTGAGGAGTCGGTCGCGAAAGAAGTGGCGCTCAATCATTCGAAAGCTGTTTATAGGTTTGTCTCCGATTCGAAATTCAACCCTATTTTTAAAATTAAAACAATAATTGTTTGGAAATAATTAATAAACCGATTGATTAGTCATACGTCGCGCCAACTGTTTTCAGTTTGAGAAACTGAGAGGTGAACTGATAGCGCACAAACCGACCGGAGTCGGCATCCATGTCCTGATCTTCATCTTTTGGTTCTTCCAAAGGTTCGGGAGGCGGGGGTTTGACGATTTCGAAGAGTACTAAACCTGTTTCCATATCTCGGATCTTAAAGCGAGTGAACTCAATGTCATATATGTTGTCGTCCGGAGAACACAAATAATCTGTGGTTTATACAAATCATTAGATATATTACAACAAATCTATAATTATTACTATACTATAGTCTATAGAATCTATTGATTGAAACCAAATTCATTTTTAATTCTAGTCTAATATATGGTCCAAAATATGAAAATTGCAATTAATTGAAAGACCTCTGAAGGGAACTGTTTTAATACTCAAACGATTGACCCCTTCCTTGAAGTCGACGATTATAGTGAATAATATAAACATAATTATAATTAACAGCAAATTATACTAACGTTTAGTGATTGCGGGCAAAAGTATTACATCTTCGGGAGTAATGACCTCTTTTTCGATGAGTTGCTCTTCAGTCAGGAATCGTTTGTTATCGACGTTAATATCCTTTCGATTTCTGGATTGTCTCATAAAAGTCTGTTTCTTATTCTTAGCCGAAACTGAATTCTGTTTAACAGAGACCGAACTCATATTAAATCTGTCGACAATTTAATTATAATATAGTTTTGAATAAAACATTGGAAATGAGTTTAATTTCTGCTAAAATACTCTTCAATTGGAATTAAAATTATGAATAAATCAATGATTTTATTAGAAATTTATTATAAATTAAAATATCGATAAATATGTTATAAACAAATATTTAATCAATCGGTAGTCATGACAACAGCAATAACACAAATGTTACTCAATTTGCTCCACAGATGGCGCTCTTATCTCTATTTTAAATTAGGCACGATCATTTATCAATTATATTTATTGTTCAAGAATTAGTGGCATGATGGATTTATGATCAAGTGAAAATAAGAGTGAATAAATATAAAGAACAATTGTATAAATAGTAGCCAAACAGGTGTTTCCTCTTCTGGAACAACAAGACTGATATCAGGGATCAAATAAGTGATAAAAAATAAATTCAAAATAAATGATTTTGAGTCAAATCATTTCTGATGGAATCCATTCGCTTCTTCGCCCTCTGAAAGGCTAAAACCACTGACAAAATGTTTTGTTTTATTGAATTTACTGAAGAAGTCTTCACTTGATATTTGTCTTTATTCATAAGAAGAGGTCTTCTAAACAAACGATAAATGATTTTAATTTTGGAAAAAACAAAACCAATGATTGTATACTCTGTTTGAATGATTAAATCCAACTCAATATCCACAGAACCACTCGTTTCCGATTGAAAGCCATAATTATTTACACACTTTGTGTTCTAAAAAAATCGTATTCAACACTATTATTGAGCCCATGATTTGCCTCCCGGTTAGTCATACTTACTTTGACTTGAGTTGAGTCACAATGAAAATTATGAATATTGAGGGCACAGCCGATAAACAATTGTTTCATTCTTTCCAATCGATTGTCAATAAAAGGTTTCCACGTATTGATAGTAAAGCAATGTTTGCCTCTTTTTATTGGGATCTCAACCAATCCATAGGACTCACAGATTAAACGATTCCGAGAATCAAATGATAAGACTTTCAAATAAAGAGTTGGAATGTTTGGCCCCAAATCCAGCAAATCGTTTGAATTCTTCGATTTTAGTATAATTTCAAAAGGAGTTGAAAAGAAGGATACGTCCGAACCATTTGTCCAACACTTTTGTGTGGTTCCATAAAATGCAGAATCAGTGAGAAAATCCCAATTCTTATTGCTTTCGATATAAAAACAAACACAAGAATTGAAACAATCGAAGCCTTTCGATGAAACTATCGATCAATTAATTCAATTGTATTTTAATAAGTTATCTATTTGTTAGGTCTGTCCGCTCACTGATTGGCAATTCGTGAGCTTTACTCAAAAAATTCAAAAAATAGAGGTTATACTTAAGATTCTTAAGTTAAGAACAAGCTAGATGCTGTTAGAACAAGCTAGATGCTGTTAGAACAAGCTAGATGCTGTTAGAACAAGCTAGATGCATTTGACAAGTTTAACACAAACCAAAAGGAGTCTAATGTATATAATTGTGTAATTTCGTGGAATACCCTAACTATCCCTCAATTTGTGAGTCAATTCATATTTAGATTCAAATACTGTATTGTTTGCCATTCAGTATTCCAAACAAAAACTG
>JAQGBD010000078.1:0-53467 GCA_034698165.1 Punctoribates punctum
ATTAGCGAATATGATTTCTTACACTAGTATCTATCATTTGAGACCAGTCTGGCCACCAAACTCGGCGAGCAATTAAGTAGATCCCATAGTAAGTGTTGCCAAACAAATAGGACTTAAGTTTATAGAAAATAATTAATTAATTAATTGGTTCTCCATTTTTACAATAAGTTGAATATATGAATATTTAAGCCCTGAAACGAATTGATTAATAATTATATTAAACGACAATAAAAGTCTTCTCAAACCACTACTGAAATGTCAGACAATTTGTATTCAAGAGATTTGACCGACAGATCAGACATTGATTTATGGCAAATGAGTTCTCCCAGAAGTGACCACAATATCAGTCAACGGAGAAAAGTTGAGTTCGATGTCCGTCAAAGACAAACAGATCCGTCCACTAGTTTTCAAAGAAATACATTCAATGAATCTTTAGTTAAACAATCGGTAAAAGATATATCAGAACCGGAAGTGAAGATAGCGGTCATTGTCTTAGACTCTGTCAATAATTTTAGTCAATATTTTTTATCGCATCCATTGGTTGTCATCAGAAGACAAACTCAAGTAAACGACATTCTGTTGATTAGTTCCAAACTCTAACTCCTCTTAATTATGACTTAAAGGCCAACGGAAAGAGTAATTCCTATCATTTGATGCCTTTGACGGTAATTGCATTAATGGCCAGAATTGAATCGAAACAAGGGATGTCTGTTCTCTGGAAAGGAATTACAAGTGTTTTCATCACTAAAGGCATACAAATAGGCTTCGAATCCTTGTTATCAGAAATGACTCCATTTGTGAGGTATTTATAAACTATTTTAACTAAAATCCAAGAATTATATGATTTTTCTGTCAGAAACATCACTTCTAAACGAATTAGTTTTGAGACAATCGTTCAGCACTTTATTCTGAAAGGAGTCTCCATATTAGTGGTCACTCCATTTCTGTGCTCCAGTTGTGTCGAAACGGTTCAAAGTTCTATAGCGAGTGAGAATCCGGGGGTTTTCGACTCAATTAAAGAGGGCTTTCTTCGACTCACTCTCTGGAAAATGGACAGAAAGTTACCCATTTGGGTGTTGTGGGGACCGACTCTCTCCTATCACTTCAGTCATTACTTAATATCTAATTTTGTTCGAAAGGTTTCTCTTTTAATGAGAAGTAATACCAATTCTGAAGATTCAGAGAACTTAAACAAATGGAAGAATAAATACAAAGATATTGTCTCTGGTTTTTGGGGACAATTATTGGCCGACATTTTGCTTTACCCGTTATCGACAATAATAACCAGGTATTCGGTGTTCCATATAAACCATTCGTATATTCATTGAATTTGTTTAGGCTCTACCTTCAGGGCACCCGAACTATCATCGATAACGTGGAAAAATGCAATGCAGTCACTCCTGTTATATCCAACTATGAATCCACTACTGACTGCTTCTTCTCGATAGTCAAAGAGGAGGGAAGGAGTGGTCTATTCAAAGGGTTCGGAGCTCTTGTTCTCCAATATTCAATTCATTACTCAATTATACGATTGACTCAATACTGTCTGAAGAAAACAATCAATAATTTGAAGGAAAATGAAAATAAATTTTAATGTTTTTCATTCGAAATAGAAATTAATGTAATAAACAGTCGTTTAAACTATTGTTCACTGAATTTAATTTTCTTCGCCAAAGGTTTTTGATTCAAATCGATTTTGAGTTTATCTTTAGCGGAACGCTTTGCAGCCCACGACGGGTGCAGATCTTCCTCCGGAGCACTCTTTCCTTTATCTGTAAATAAATGCAATTATTTTCAGATACGAAATCAATTACAACAAACCTCTATTCGATGCCTTGTTTTCAAACTTTTTGGGCTTAAAATTCTTTTTAATTGAATGACTTTTTGCAGTGGTTTTCGAAAATTTGCTGTTTTTCTCCTTCGGTCTAAACATTTCATTTCTGAAACCCTTTTTAGGACTCATTTCCTTTTCTTCTTCTTCTTCAGAATTGTCGTCCGTTTCGTCTAAATTGGAATCTTTTGATAAGAAGAATGGATCTGATTTTGGTTTCTTTTGTTGAGAAGGCGTTTCTTCAGTGATTGAAACCTTTTGTTTATCCGTTTGTTTTATTTCTTCTTTTTTCGAAATTCTCTTAACTTTCAAATTCTTCTTCATTTCTGATGTCTTCGATTGAGAAAAGTTTTCATTAATTTTGACACTTTTTTGGTCGGTTTCAGTCGATTTCGAATCATTTTTTTGATTAATTTGATTGTCGTCTGCCGTCAAACCCTTTTTCTTCAGAATTTTATTCTTCTTAATCAACTTCTTCTGTTGCCAGAGCTCTATCTGTGAGGGCAACCATTGATCGGAGTCTGGATTTTCTTCTTTGAATTGATTGACAAGTTTTTCAATTCTTTCGTTGTTCGCAATTCTGGCCAAAGCTTTAGATTCGGGGGAAGTCTGGCCCTAATTCTCAAAAATAAGTAATCAAACAAAAACTGAGTAATTCTTACGTTTTTAATGATGTCTTCGAAATATTTCTTCGTTTGAATTAATGCCTGTTTTGAGACTTCGTCGACATTAACGCCATTTATTGCAATCAATTCCTTCTTTTTATTACTGATTTTATTTTCTAACTTTTTGGCCGTTTTTTCGATTCTAAAGATAATAAATCAAATAAATGAATGAATATATGAAACAAATGAAATCAATTAACTGTTTATTGAGTCTGAGCTCCAATTTCTTCATTTGTTTCATAAGCTTTTGTTTGACCAAATGCTTTACGTTTCGCACCATTTTTCGCATCAAAATTATCTGAATTAAAAAATAGCCATTAATTTAAGATATAATATATGAAAGTTCACCTGATTATTGACCAAATCTTTGTCCATTTTTAGTTCAAATTAAATAAACACTAAATTCAAAACATGTGATGAATTCAAAGTCTGAATGAGAACTGAAATTTAAAAACCTTTAAAAACTTGACATAACTTACGTTCATTTCTTTGATTCAAACGATTTTCAATTTAAATTTGATTTTTAGATATTATTCCAAATTATTGATAAATTTTGTTTGATTTTCAACTTTGAATCAAAAGTTAGATTAAATTCTAATCAAAATCAGAATATTCTCTAAATTTTCAACAAATTTATATTTTTTTGTAAACGTTTTTTGTTTTATGTCTTTTTTTTTGCTGAACTCTAAACGCCATTAATTCTGTGTTTTTGTGAATTTATAGACTCTTTACTAAATATAATTAATCGTAAGTATTATTAATCCAATGATTGACTGAATTTAAATGAATATCTTTAAAATAATGACAGAAAATGTTTAGTCGTTTTGTGTCGATTACATCGATCGCAAGAAATGCCTCTAAATTGCGGTCAATTCAAGGATTTAACGGTAAATACAATGGTTTCTAATCTTAATTTTAGTTATTATTTCATAAACTCTTTGTATACCAATCGTTATCTCACAAAACATTTAAAGAGAATTGTCTTTTGAACTGAGTTTTGGCCAAACCATAGAAATTGTGTCATAATAGCCATGACTTATGTCCTCCAAAGCCTTCTATCAATTGTGAATCTAAATTGAATTTTGTTATCAATTGATTGTCTCCTTTGAAAAGTATATATTATATAATAATTTATAGAATATATTCCACTTCTGATAACAAATATTATCAGTTTTCGGATCGTTTTTTGTTAGTTAAATTGTGCATGCTCAATTGCTCAATTCACATTAACTAAATTAGTAATTGATTATAAATTAAAATATTTGAGATCCCGTCTAAATAAATAGCGGCAAAAGGTATTTGGAATGGTTTGAGCTTGCTCATTTTCAGCTCATTTTCAGCTCATTTTCTGTTCACTTTCAGCTCCTCATAAATTAATTCTCAGATGAGTTTAGTTTTGATAAAAAGATAACAAAAAGTTATTATTTTTGTCGACAAATATTTACTTTAATAGAAGTGAAGTATTTGTTTGAAAGGGACTCACATTTTGAGACTTTATTCCATATTTTCGATTAAATTATTTTTAGTTTTGTTTATTTATTTAATTATTTGCGTCAAAAATTGTTTTGATAGCCCGGTGTATGAGCTCAGGGGGTGACCTAAACCCCGGTCTGGCGGTTCCAAAACACGGGAGAAAAGAGACGGAGGATGAGTTCGATCAGAGGTATATCAACTATTTTAACCGCAAAGAGATCGACGGCTGGGAAATCAGAAAAGCCATGAATGACATGCATGGCATGGATTTGGTGCCGGAGCCAAAAGTGGTGACCGCAGCCCTTGAGGCCTGTCGTCGAGTCAATGATCACGCGCTGGCCGTCCGATACTTAGAGGCCATCAAAATGAAGAGCACTGGAAATCCAGAGATATATCCCTATATTATACAAGAGATCAGACCCACACTCGACAAGTTAGGGATCAGTACTCCCGAAGAGTTGGGTTACGGCGAACCTGAGTTAGCTCTGGCCAACCCCTATGACATGCACTGATCGGTCATAAACTTATCTTTCAATAAAAGTCAATAAAATATTGATAAAAGTTTTAATTTGTTTCAAATTTAATGAATAATTGTTTTCATTCGATAAATAATAATCACATAAATTGAAAAATATTTAAAATTTTTGGAAAACTTAGGATAAAAATAAATTAGTTTCAAAATTAATAACAATTTTTTCGTTGACTCAAATCAATTATATTAGAAAAAGTGGGAAATCATTCAATAAATGCATTTTAAAAACAATGAATTCTTTCGAAAAATGAACGAAATATGCATTTCTTTAGTTAAATATAAACACAAAACTCAATAAAAAAAATTTTGAACATTAATTAGAGGTTCGGTTTGTTTATAGTTAACTAAATTATAATAAAAGTGAAAATTAAATAAATATTACAAATCTTTGTTAAAAGAAAAGCTTTTGATTAACGAAAAATCAATAATTTGTCAAAAAGAGGCACTTATTTCATATGTCGTCAGTTGTGAGCAAACAATCATAACTCACACCTATTCTGATCCCAGTTTTCATTTTGTAAATATGGGAACAATAGAGGAACAAATTCCATGGGCTCTACGCTTAGGGAAGTCACCAATTAGTGGGTCTTTACATAGAATTCGTGGTCAGAATAGAGGGTAAGTAATGAGAGTCTCTCACAAAACAATTGTTAAGAGTATTTTGATTGGAATTTTTGACAAAATATAATACTATTTATGAGTCAATGATTGGCACGAATTGAACTTTGAAGCGATTCTGAGATTCAGACCACAAACGGATAAAATTCTCGTTTTTTCAAATCAATAAAATAACAAAAATACAGAACTAATTGTTGAGTAAATTCTCTCTTATTTTCTAACGATTACAGGAGTTCTCAAAACGAGAGCACTTTCCGCAGAAATGATGGGCAGACCGTTGTTTCGATGATAATTAATTAGATGACTAACGCTTTCGAATGTCTTGTCTTTTGTTCGAACCTTTCGAAGAAATTTTTGATTAAATTCAGATTAAGTTGTCTTTAAGAATAAAATACTAACCACTCCTTCGGGATCGACTAAAAGAAGGTGTTTTCTAAATCCACTTTGCATTCCTGTGAGGACATACTGTCCGGGAGAGCCCTGAGACTCTCTGACCAGAAAATCCCCGTCTTTAACGACCAGTTCCTCGCTTTGCTTACGACTAATGGGTCCGTGAAACCAGTCCTCCTTTTCCAACTGCAAATCTATGCAGTGTTTCGTTTGTGACGAACTAACATTCGAATCGGTGACCATTTCGGGTGTGACCGAAGCCAATGCACTATTGAATGGCTCTACAGATTAAACCAATAGTTGAGAAATTTGTTATAATTGAGTCCATTGAATGTCTTACGCATATCGAACGGGTCTTTGATGGGTTGTGCCGACGACTCTAATTGTGATTCATTAGTTTTGTTTTGATTTGTTGAGCCTTCTGTGGAACAGTTGACATATTGATGTTCTAAACGACTCTTTTCTTCATTAATTTCGATTTGAGACAAAACAGGGTCAGTCTGAGTCTCGTCCTGAATATCGATATTCAAATCGATAAGATTAGGACTGTTTTGTTCGGTTGAGGTCAAAGATTTTTTGAGTGCAGATCGCGGGGCAGCCGTTGGAAGCCTTTGAAATGTGACACTTTCTTTAGAAGACATCTCTGAGGAGTCATTTGATGGCAGGTCTGGCGGTATTTTTCCGGGTAAGTCATTGTAATACTCTCTATCCTCAAGTCTTCCGTTATTATTATCGCTATTATTGCTGTTATTAACTAAATTTGTTGACACGTTATTCGAGGCACTGATACCACCGGCAGTACAGACGCTCTCAAGCCTTCAATTGATAAACGATTATAAATACGAGAAATTCCTTGAATTACAACTGAAATACCTATCATTGGCTGAACTACTTCTGGGACTTCTTTTAAGAAATTCTTTGAATCTGAGTTCAAATGCCTGTCCGATAGTAGTGATCACGTCTTGAGCCAGTCCTCCACCGCATTCGAGTACGAAACAGGCCCTCCCATACCTGTGATCTTTGGCGACATACGCAACGAAATCCAAAGTGTCCTGAAAATGAAGAAATCATTTGAATTGATATCAAAGAGAGAAGAGTTGAATACATACGGCATCGCCTCCGGAAGCAAACGATATGTTCGGCATTTCATGTTTTGCGATATTCTGATAAATAAATCATCGGTTAAACAATTGCCAACAATATTTCAATTAAGGACTCACTTCTCCGGTTTCTATGACAGTCAAATGCAAGAATGAGCTAGTTATTACTAAATTGACATCAGCTCCGGCACAGTCTATCCAACAGAATATATGGTTTAGTTTTTATTCACATTTAATGCAATTAAATCATTTCTGACCCATATTTGGATTTTCGGCTAACATTCGATTAATGCGTTTCTCTGTCCGTCGCTTTTTGTCGGGAGTTTTGAGTCCACCGCTTTCACAGACTCTGTTTATGCATTCCTTTGCAATTTGGGATCGGGTCTCGAAATCAAGACTTTTCATTGAAGTGTTAATTCCAAGGCATCCGACGTACTGTCAGTTAAATGAAACAATTTTTAGTGAAGATATTCAGCAAAACATTTAATCTTTTATTTAATGTGAAAATATTTGTATTGAGTGCGAGTCTCATAAAATTTGAGGCAACCATTGATTAGATGTTTGAGAATTTAATAGTAAAAGCTTTTCATATTTATTGGGTTATTGTTAGCACAGCTGAACTCTCAGAGCCTCAATGGTCTGGTATTAGGACAACTCAAGAGCTTAATCTGACAGAGCGTTGGAAACGCAGTAAATATATGTATATTTGGTGGCAATTCATACTATTCCTACAACTTTTACTATTGGGTTGGGTTTGGCTCTCATACAAGTCTCTCAAAGGACTTAATACTACACTCTATATGACTTCCGGTCGAAGAGATGAACGAAGCAAATGACAAAACAGAGTCGGCCTTCAAATACGAAAATATAACTGAAAATAATTCTAATAAACATCACGAGTGAAGGGTTTCCACAGATAACACTCAATAGTAAGAGTAGTCTCCAAATAATTGATAAATAGCTCATTTCCAGTACAACGAGAGTCTCCATTATTTTTGTCATTTATTCGATAAATATAAGCAAAATATCTCTCTTTTCAATTGATTTATTGATTACAAGACATGAAAGACATTAAAGTATTAAAAGCACACAATTAGTCGATTGTTTAGTTAACCGATTAGTGAATAAATAAATTCATTCAAACAAATGATCAAAAATTCATATTAGAATAAAAACAAGACATATGAATATATCTGTCCGATAGACCTAAACAAAGGTCAGAAGTAAAAGTTGAACGAATTTAGGACTAATTGAGAGAATAATTGTCGTCTAAATTAGTTTAAGAAACGACTCGAGAGTTGCTTTTGGTTTCGATTAGTTTAAACAGTTTTAAACAGGAAGTTGTCGTCAGAGCTGTTATAGGAGTCATCTTCTCTCACAATAACTTTAAATGTAAACACAATACTGAGTCCAGAATAAGAGCACAGAACTCAAGTTCGGAGAAAAGTTATTATAATGTATTAAATATAAGTAGCATTTGTTGGGCGCGAAATTACGAGAAAATCTTTTTACACAAATTAATTTGCATTCCCAGGACCGGCACACAGGCATGTGTTCATTGTATGTCTTATGTCTCTAATATCCATTTGGTTCCCTCAGAGACCGGACACTAAAGAGCGTCACTCAGTGTTAGCTCAGTCTTGGTTACCACTAACCACCGGAAACGCTAAATGTCAGCAATTTTGTCACATAAGTAATACTACACTAAACTCTAACAAAGACTTATTTCTCTCTCATATTTACTTCGAATCTATAATCAAATAATAACTTCAATCACTTCTAATATATTCTATCTATATATCAATTTTAGCGCCATATTTATTTTCACCCATTTCAACATTTTAATGAATACTTATTTTAAAAATTGTATTGATTTGTGAATCAGAAAAATTAAAATTAAAATTATATTCAATTATTGGAAATCCATGAAAAATGTTTCCAAAAAAGTCGAATATGTTATCAATTGTTTTGATGGCTTCGAATAAATAGTTGAGAAGAATGGTTTGAAAGACTAAATTGAAGTAAATTAGAGGCGAATACCGGATATGCCTTAATTATAGGAGAACTCAGTTTACTTCAAATTACAAGAGAATAGAGTCCAACAGAATTGAAGCAATTATTTAATAATAGTTAATAACTTGAACTTAGTTTTGAGCGTTTCTTTTGAGTTTTATTTCTCAATAAATAAGAAAAACAAAGAAAAATAAGAGTATTAAGAATGTGGGCGAAAGATATGAACAAATTTAAAGGTTGTGTTCAAAACCCGTTTAAAAGTTGAGTCGAGTTGTGTTTCTTACGAATCGATTCATTCATGTATTCAGTTATTCATTCATAGAAATGGTTTGAATATAAATATAGCCGACAATGAATGGCAGCCAAAGAGACTATTAATAAATGATGACGTCTTCCCAATTGTAGACATTATAAGAGCTAATCAACGCTCAACTCAATTGCCAAACCATGATATCAAATGATATTGAATGACATTCAAGTTTTAAACAGAGAAACAATTGTCGGATGACTGCCAACGACTGCGAAATTCAATTAAATCAATTTAAGTCAAACTCTGAGCGCTTCACCGCTTTTTGCGCTACAATTGTTTAGAAACACATTATATAAGCGAATGATCTGAATATCATTTGACATATTTTATATTCAACTTAATATTGAATTAGGATTTGGTTTTCGTCTCAAAATGAGAGCACAATCACAATCAGATTTGAATGCCAGGTGTGTTGGTGTAAGGCTATCAATATATTGTGCCGGAAATGCATCGTTTGACAGGACACCAATTTCCTGGCCCTTTTACACTGGGTTTACACTGGGATATACGCCAAACGGCAAACACAATAATCTCAAATCACCCAATACTTGAACTGAGAACACAGAGCGGTAAATGGCGCGCATCCATCCCTTCCCTTCACTTATACAAGTTTTCGATCATATTTTATTTATATAACAATTCTTTCATTAAATTGTCATTTAAATCATCTTGAATAATGAAAATTTATATCATCTGACTCTATCCGTAATCAATAAACTATAAATTATATCTTTAAAGTAAATAGTTCACTTGATCTAGTTCAATGATCTAATATAACTCTAAATCGAATTTTATTAATAATTTGAAAGTTTTTTAAAAATATAAAACGAGAAATAGAAGGCTGAAAAACGCAAATTGAGCAAGATCCACTACCAGCTACATTGATCGACTACACAGAGTCGACAAAAGAAAGGAACGGATGTACATCTGCTCTTCTCTATGAAAACAGCCAAACAGACCGACCCCTCAATAACTGTTCTCAATATATACGGAGCTCTTCCGGTGACAAAAATAGTGCCTCAAACATAAAATGCCAGTCATTTACAACTAAACCAAAATTGATTTTGTATTTCATTAACAAATAATTGTTTTATATTTTGATATCCTTTTCTAAAACAGTGAATCAAATACTTATCAAATAGTTTTCATTAAATTTCATTCAAACATTTGATTCAATTATAAACTGATTGAGTTTTCACAGGAAAACCATTCAAATGAATGACTAAAATAGGAAACGATTTCTAAATCAAAAGTCGAATTGTTTTTAACTATTATAGTAATGATTCAAAAAAGTTATTTATCGAAACCATTTCCAGGAAAAGGTTTCCGGTATTATGAAAAGTGTCGCCCCTTTTCGATCAACTAATGAAAGCCAATTGAAATAATTTGGAAGAATTCGGATGAGAGACACATATGACATGAATACCACCGAATATATTGAGGATATGGCGATATAGAGAGCACATCCTTCCACTTAAAAACTGTTTGCAATTCATAATTGATTCAAAAATGATTTGTCGAATGATAATAAACATTAAATATATTATTTTGATTAGAGTTCAATATAAATGATTTTTAGAGATAGAGGACACTCAGGACAGGGATCCCTAAATCAAATAACATAAACGAAATCTTCAAGTTTTGATCACTTGAATAGTTATGGTATTAAAGAAAATATAATTTGTGTACTAAATAGGAGAGATGTCCTTCGAGGAGAAGACAAAAGTGCATTGAGTATTTACATTGAGTCAATTGAAATACTTATAAGGACTACGTTTGTCAAACTCTGTGATGACCTTCTCTTTGGTTATGCCAGAGCTGAGGCAGAGCTATGGCAATCAGCTATGGCTGTTGGAGTGTCCGCTATCGAAGTTTGAAAGTAAAAACAGCATAAAATTGGTCATCAAAACTGGTTGGATGTGGAGAGGAGAGGAGGATGTGCTCCAATCGTATATCCATTATAAATATATTGAGCTATTGATTCGGTGTTATTGCACTCAAGACTCGCAGTTTTGAATAAATATAACGCTTTATAAGACTCGTAAGACTCGCAAAGACTGTCAAAACGTTTTTATATTTAGAAATTTAAAAACAAAAAATTCACTCAAAGCGAGAAAATTATTTATATGTTTAGTAAAGAAGGGATTCCATACCCGAACCGCATAAGAAATGCCCGAATCGGCAATTTGTTGGTCGGGATGAAGCCAACCGCGCGCCGGTTTGTTGATGAAAGTGCCCGAACGGTTCCAATCAGTTGAGGTCGAGGCCAGTGGCGTAGCTGTTGAGGCCGACTGGGAGCTGTTTCGGGCGAGACTGGAGGCACAGGTAGAAACATTGGAGGCACTGGTAGTCAAACTGGTCGCCAAACTGGTCGCACGACTTGTATTCGACGATAAATTACATAAGTTTTGGTCGTTTAGAGCACTCGAAAGCGTATCACTTGTATTGACTGATGAGAGCTGTACTTTCTGTCGGGGCATAATCGCTGTGGATGTTCCTGAGCTCAAACCCGGGTGACTTGTCTGTGGTCGTGGAGGGGGTTTAGGCGATAATTCAGAAGAACTCCTGTTTGAACTTTTCAAATGTGAAGAGGAAGGCGCCGGACTTTTAATTGAGTTTAGGCCAACGCTTTCGAGGGGAGGCTTAGGTAAAGATATAGAGGTTGTGCCGATGGCTGTGCCAACGATTGGTTTCGATCTGATGGTCGACTTTGACTTATTGTTTGAGTTATTTCTTACACAATTGGAGGTCGAGTGGGAGAGCTCTGAGTTTGTCCTATTTGAGTGACAAAATCTGTTGATAGAAGTGGTCGGGAGTTTGATATATCTCTGCGAATGAAGGGCCGCACTGTTCGCTTCGTTCGACTTTCGGATAGCCTCCTGTTGCAAGTGTTCCGTTCCTTTTGACCGATGAAAACCTAACTTCAGAAGACTTGATTTGGCAGAACTGGTCAAAGAGGAACTGTTGGTTGTGGGGGTTGTGATCGGCGTCGAGTTGTTTCTCACACACGAATCAACCGAAAAAGAGTCCGGTTTCCTGAAAGTTCGGGGCAAAGGAACCGGAGAATTGAGATTATCACGAGTTAGTGTCACTCCGGAGGACGAATTGTCTCGGAGTTTGTCCGCAGCACTAATTGGTTGATCAGTGCTGTCAACAGTGTTGAGGGTGATATTCAAACAGTTGTCTTTGGCTGGGGTTGGGATGTCTTCTTGTCCTATAAAGAGGTGATTGTAGTCATCATCCTTAAGTGGAGAGTAGGAAAACGGAAAACAAGAGAGCATTGTGTGATGGAGTGCTCTAATACTCAAATAGTGGCCGTCTATTGAACTCTTGACTTAATATAAGATTGTTTGGAGCGAAAGCACGCCTTCAGAACTTAATTCATATATTATGGCAAAACTCATAACGAGAGGCGCGACTCAACTCTCATATAAATAAGGATTTTAAAGAATTTGAATAACTTTGTGAGGAATCTCTACTTTCATGACATAACCGTCGCTTAGTTTTGGGCTATTTTTCACTCAAAGTACAAACCAAAGAATGCTTTAATAGTTTGAAAAAAGCAGAGATTTGGACAACGATTTCGACAACAGATGTTTTATTAATTCAGTTTTCAATATAAGTCTTAGTTCGGAATTGAGTCACACATAACTTGTGAGACTGGCACTCAGCACAGCATAAAGTGGAGAGACGGGAGCACACGCTCTACAAGTGCTCGAATGTGAGCCAGTTTTCAGTCAGTTTTGCCAACGACTCAACGACTACTACAGCACTACAGCGCTGCCAATGCATAAACAGGCATTTACTACACTATTTCGAGCACAGCCTTCCCTTGAAGGGCAACTAAGTTCATGATTGAGACAAACACTCCGAACAAATGTTTAGCATTTATTATCAAATATTCATTTCTGGCGATAGAAGACTCTATTCAATGGTTTTGATAGCGATTCCAATCAATAATAACAGTCAAACACCGATACCTCTACTCAACGATAAACATAAGTAGAAGACTAGTGACGGCTTTCCAGAGGAAACATCACAATTCCGATTAAGCCGGACCCAAATCAAACTGTTTGGTTAACACATACAAAAACAGAAGTCTTTCCCAACCAAACTCAGTTTAATTGTTTTCTTCAGTTCCGACAAAAAATACTTTTTTTTTGACAAATTAAAACCAAGAGAGCCGAGGGCTGAGCTCTTGTGTCGGCGATCGGATGGTGTGGATGTGATGGCAATCCAAATTCACAACACTATCGCCCATCTGGTGGGCAAAAGGCGCGGGCGTTAAGTGTATGACACAAAATACTATGATTTGCGTGGGTTTCGATATATTGAGCCAATAATCCAACGCAAAGAGAGAGAGACACCGGACGTAGAAATACTACGAACTGATGTAATCAACGATTACTCAATCACTCGATCAATGAATGAATGAATCAATTAATTGGCGAACAAATGATTAGCAAACGGTTTAATGCTTTGATTCAAACTATAGTTAGACTCAATGTGAGGAACATTTGATATAAGCCATAACCGAATCAGTTTAACAAAGTTTAAAGTTAAGACACACTCCAAACACGAGTGTATATATCGTGAGTCAGTCTTCTCTATCTCTAACCAACAACTCTGTAGTGCAGCGAACGTACGGCAGAAAAGAATGAATGAGTGCTGTAGTTGTGCGGCAACGCCTCCACATAGTGTACGTAAATGCAGAGGAAATAACTGCATACACAGCACAGGCACAGACGAATCGAGGGGAGGCAACGGGAAGCGCCCAGGGCAATTTATGGCAGCCTCGCCACCACTCATTCTGACTGCACTCTGGCGCTCCAACACTGCTCTCAGCTACGATGTGCCGCAACTCCGGCTCTAAACTCAATAATAATGTATTCAATAGAGAGCCTCTCTCTCTCTCTCTCTCTCTCTCGCTCTCTCTCTCTCTCGTTTTGTGTGGAAAATATATAAAACGAAGAGTTTTACAAAATTCAAAGAACAGATATTATAAATAGTTATCCCATTTGTGAGAATGAATGTGAAAATTACGGACAGAGAGTTGAATAATAAGGAAAATATTGGATTTGATATATTAGTCGAGAAGAAGACAATGCGAACAAAATTTATGATTTTCTCCTCATTAGGACATAAGGATTGGGATATCGATGAATAAGTGTTATGGCAGTCATTGTTAAAGTGGTTGTGATTTCTACTTTAGTGTCCAACGAATCAATGGGCTAACTGTAGGAGTGGGTGAGTGGAGACCGAGAGGGAGAGCACAGAACAAGAGAGGCGCAGATCCACACAAAGATAGAGAGTCCGTAGAAATTCCAAAAATGAAAAATTCAATACTTGAGACACTCTTCCAACAGATGGTCTCTATTCGAGTCAGTCTACTGGGGTCTACCCTCTAATGGAGAGTACTTTGTTGAAGTTGATCCAACTGAGGGCGGAGTCATTCAATGTAATCAACAAAGTGTTCATTCGATACATTTATTCATTTGACATAACATTCATAACCTAATCATTTAGAGACCGACTTATCAGCAATTATTTGATAAAATGTTTTCCAGTTTTCTGTTTTCCTTTCAAACAATCGAATCGAAGATAAAGAAAATGAGAAAATATTCCTCACATTTGCTTTAAATTCACTCAAATTGAGTCAAATTAGTTGAAAATAAGCGCAAAAGAAGTTTTCAAAAAACAGAGACAAACAGTAATTTCCTAACAAAAAGAAATCGCATCAATGAACACAACTCTGGTCTGCCAACTGACGGCCAGACCTGCTCCAGGGATGAGCAGCCAGTGGACCACTTGAAGGACATTGGCACATGTAATGGACCAGTGCACAATCACTCTCTTAGTAGACCATTATAGTTGGCAAACCTCCCTGGGGTATAACATTAGCCCAGCCCTGCTTTACACCGAATCCCATTAAACGTTACTCTCTTTGGAGAAATTGTATTTCAAATACAAACACTAATCTCTGTTTAGTTTTATCTCTCTTTCAAAGAAAACTTCATTTTATCACAACTTTCGCAATCATTTGATAGAACTAGAGATCAATTTCTTCGTAAACACACTCATCCCTATCCCTATCCCTATCCGAATAATGCAATCGATGACTAAGGGCTATATCAATGACCTTAAAAGAGGACAATTAAAGCTATATTTCAAGTTATCTCTAATTTGATTCATGTTTTCAAAGAAAAAGTTTCACTAAAATTATTCTCCAAATATATGCAAACTTCAGACTATAATAATAAATACATTGAATGAAAACGTAAAGGAGAGGATTGGGAGAGGAGTGGGAGAGGAACTGTTCAGTTATTGCACCCAAATTCCCTCTAAATTGAGTAAAACTCACCCAAAACTTTGGCAAAACTATTTCCAATCAATGAGAAGAGAGAGCCATCTATTGTCTCCGTATTATACGAGAGCACATCATATAATAAATGAGTGGGACTGGACTCCAGTCACTCGAGTCAGGCACTGGACATGAAAACTCACCGCCGAGTAGTTTATATTTAGTTTAGAGCCAATCCGTTGACATTAATAATCGTTAATCAGAATATTTGTCCACTTCTTCGTGGCTTTTGGTCGCTCTTCAATCGCCTTAATTGGTATTAACTCTGATTTGTCGTCACTTTAATGGAAATGAATTTAATTAATGCAAAACTCTGTCAGCGGACCAAACAATAAGATACAAATAGATAGATATACTTACTTGCTTAATTTAATTGCTATCGGATTCAATTCTTAATCAACTTTTAAAACAAGTTAACAAACAATTGCAACAAATATTAGAAAAATGAAAACTATTTTAAAAATTATGAATCAGTCAACTAATGGGAGTTAACAGATGTATGTCTCTAAATGAGTCACAATTTAATTGATTTCTCAATTCATATGAAATCCAATATTTGAAAATTTTTTATTAATTTAAAGTAAATACAAAAACATTGAAATCACAGAAAGGCTTACGTTTTGTCCATTGTTTTCATTGAACAGTTGTTATGAGGGATAACACCTCTACAGTCGATAGTATTGGTCGACACCCCTAATGGTTGTGTCGAAAGCTTTGCAATGATTGGCGCCAAAGGTTTGTATGCGTTTGAAGACAACGATTGGCGCATAAAAACCGAATTCGTTATAATATATTACAATATATTGTTTTAACATTTGATCACTACTTTTGCCATTCATTTCACGTGTTTTCACATCCAATTCAAGACAATAACTCAGTTTATAATCAATTGTTTTTCAAACTCGTCTTAAATCTGTGTTAATATCAAATCAGTGGTGAAGATGTCGAGCAAAAACATCTACTATTCGGACAAATACTATGACGACAAGTTTGAGTACAGGTAACCATCATTTGAGGCCATCGCCAGCTCACCGCTAATTATCTCCTTTGATAGACACGTCGTTTTGCCCAAAGAGATCGCAAAAATGGTGCCAAAGACTCATCTGATGTCTGAGGCCGAGTGGAGAGGACTGGGAGTCCAACAAAGTCAGGGTTGGATTCATTACATGATTCACGAACCGGAGCCACACATCCTTCTGTTCAGACGTCCGATCACTTTGTCGGGTCCGCCGCCCTCTCAAGTCGAGCAGTTGAGGGCCGAACTCAACGAACAGTAATTGAATCGGTGGTCAATGTCTGGACATTGAATTAATGATCGAAACTACGGACACTTCTATCGACTCTTTACTGCACTTTATTTTTGTAAATATGTATTAATATTAATAATAAATTTTCGTTTATTTTCAACTAATAATCAATTTTTAATCGTTTATTAAAATCAATTTATTCGTGAAATGAGAAAAATATACAAAAACTGTTGGAATCCTCTTTAGTCTCGATTTTAAAAATTTTAATTAAAATACTTTTCAATGAAAAAAAGTTTAAAATATAAGTCGTTTTCAAGACTAAAATTTTGTGGAATTATAATAAAAATTCAAATAAAATGGAGTAAAAGACGATAATTATGGCCCAAAAGCAGCCAATTCTTCGACAACTGAGGACTTTAGTTGAGGTATTTTACTGATCTCCAAGAGTTTGCTCGAAGAGTACTTTTTGCGACAGTTCTGAAACAAAGACATCCATTCAAATATCGTTCGACTTTTTCATCCAAATCATAAATTACCTGAAATTTAGATTTTTCTGATTTCTGAATAATTTTGCAGACGATGGCAGCGCCGGGCAGTAGTTCTCTTTCCCTATAATTGCTGTAAAACTCCAGAGTTGGCGTCCATTTTAATGAATTGTCCTCAGAATCGGCCAAAACTCGAAGCGTAACGTAAAGAGAGACGGCAGCCAACAGAGAGGGCTTCCAATGGGCGCACTCGTACTCAACTACTGTCAATTCCATCAGATATTTGGCCAAAGCGTGGATCCGAGGATCGGCGTGCGCTGCCTTTGAGTTACGCCGTAAGAAATGCAAAGGGAGGGGACGACCCAACTCGAACTTAAGAGTTTTGAGAACTGCTAACTCCATCTTAATTATGTCTCTCTTGTGGTAGAGTTTATCGCAAATCATAACAAAGTCTTTGATATCCGGCGGATAAATCTCTTCGAACTTACTGGCGATGAAGAATGCGGTGACGCCGACCAATTGGATCTTATCTTTACTGATCACCTCTTTCTGCAAAACATTTCATTTGATCCAAAAATGTTTACTCAAAATGTTTAGAATACCTGAAAAAATCTGTCCATAATAGCGATTCCCAGATAAAGGGTTTCCGGGAGAAGTCGGAACTGGTTGTGAACGTTAATCAGCCAATCAATGAGAACAGAACGCATTTTTGGAGTCATTTCCCTCTGAATCGACAAAAAGTTGTGTCGAATGCTTTGCTCGTCCTTTGAGTAAATCATAATCAATGGTATTCTTAGAACAGATTCAATGGAAAGCTTACCTCCAAATGTCTCAAATACGAGTAGATATCACTCACGTAATCCGGAGTTAGAAACACGTTATTCCCGTCATTGGCGTCGATGTTCTCCACATTACTGGGGATCAGATTCGTCGAGTATCCCAACTCTTCCTTAATATGTGTTTCAGTTACTTTGGTCTCATCCCTGGCCTTCATTTTGGAGCTCATCTCCTGAGTCTTGTTTTGTACTCCTAATGTCGGTATTTTCGATTTGCCGCCATTTTGTCTGTGAGAGGGATTAGTGACCTCCGCGTTCTCGTCGTTAACGACCGGAACTTTACTGGTCTTGAAATTAGTTGACTATAAATACAAAGAATTAGACTCAGAAAAGGGCAGACGTTGGCTATAACTGACCACTTCTGATGGTTCAGTGGGTTTAGTCACACCACTATCGACTTCAGGGACCGCTCTGTTGTGTCGGGAGTAGACTTCAGTGACCACTTTGTTCTGTCGGGTGGAGACTCCGAGGGGCCGCCGCCCCAACACATTTCTGTTGGTAACCGGTGCTCTCAAACCGAGATTCGACTAAAATGAAGATAACAATCAGTTTTAGATAACAAATGGCAAAAAGAGGTAACCGTTTGTTGTCTTCTTAAGGGTTGACCTCTTCTTTCGCCGACGTTTGCCATCTTTTGATATTAAAAAGTTATGAAATTTAATATTAAGACACGATTGAAATGAAAGCAATTAAAGTAATTTGAAGTAAAATGATTTGATTAAAACCAATGTTTTAAATGAATTGAATTTGAATTTAAAAGTGAAATGAAGTCAAATCATTGCAACAATCGGTTCATCGAAATGAGTGAACTCTCTCTCAAAGTAACTGAAAGTCCGTTGAATTAAACTTTAAATTTCGTTCAATCGTTGGTCTAAAAGCTCCGCCTCTTTTCCAAACAAAGCTTGTGATTCGTCGCTTTTTTAAATGTCTCAGAGCTTTTGTCAACACTGTTTGTCACTCAATAGTCATATGAAATGTGTTTCAATTGATTTAAACCCGAATCAGAATCGAAGCAAAATTGATGTCACTGTCAGTCCGTTTCCTCATTCAAACTAATGAATCACTGATAGAGTTCTCCATTCGTTAGCAAAAGTCTAATTAATAGTAATATTTGAGTCAAACAATTGCTTATTGAAAGTCAAAGAATGAGTTCGAGTGAAGCACTGGTAGGGGTTCTCTCAAATCTGGTCGATGAGAGAGATGTCCACTCAATCATTGAATCGCAGAAAAATATGTTAGAAAACAATAATCGCTTTCAAATTCTTGATATTCAGCTCTTATTATCATTTGAAGGCTTTCGCGGTTTGAAAAGACAAATGAGATGTTAGTGAACTGCAACGCATTGGCGGTAATCCGTTTCGAAAACGCCAACCGAGACCTCAAAAAATATACCCAACAGTTGATTGATATGCAAAAGGATTTGGACTCAGTTTTCCATAGAATCAAATTCCTGAGACTCAAACTGAGTCAACAACATCCCAGTGCTTTCAAAGGTCACTATTATTCCAATCAAAGGTCACTTTTACTCATTTTCTTTTCTCTTAAAGCTTGTGGTAATGTTTTTAATCCTTTGGATGAAGAGGAAGAGGAGACCACAGAGAACCTGAAGAATATGAAAATAGACGAATGAGTTGACACTCGTTTGAGAATTGAAGTCATTTTAATTGAGATTTTGACCAAACATTGCATACAATTAATAATACGATCAGATATTTGCAAACAATTGTTATCTAATTATTAATATCTATAATAAATTGTCAAATAATTACACGAATTTGTATAAAATTGCCATAAATTGAGTTGAAATCGTAATACTATTGAATAGAAAATAAAGATTTTATAAATGAAATCAATGGTTATTAGGATTTAATCGTTTGAATGCTTTGGAAGAATAAGTGCTTCAGATATTGTTTACCATTTGACGGCTCAGTAATTATTACTAATTATGCTTTCAGTCGGACTTCTTTGTCGATTCTTTGTCTTTATCTTTGGTCGGAAGGAATAGGAGCGGAAACATTCCAATTATACAACCAATGGCAACGCCGAACGCTCTGCCCAACTGTATTGCCCAACGAGTTCTGGCCATTTGGAGCTGTCCTATTGAGAGTTCGGGTGATTTGACTCCGATCCGAGCTGCAAACTGTTCCACATAAAAAGCCGAACCGATACCGGCCACGTCTGACAGAGCATTACCCAGACCTGCGGCAGCCATAGTCGAAATACCTGTACGTAAAGCACCCGATTATTAAATGACTGGCAAAGAAAGTAAGTATTGGGACAGACCTAATGTGACACCAATAGTAGCGTCGATGTAATCTCCGGCCACAATCATAATAAGATTGTCTAAGAATCCAAAACCAATGAAAGGCAGGGATTGGTTGAGAAATACTTGTCTGAGTTCGGAGAATGTGGGGAAAGTGGCTGTGGTTTGGTCTGAATTACTCTCTTTCTTGACATTAAGCAATCGGTCCAACTCTTCGTGAAGGTATTGCCGTTCTCTGTGACCCAAGAGTGCTATAAAATCTTTGACTCTGTCTTTGTTTGAGAGAAAAGATCGGGAATTCTGTCTATATTTGAAACTTCTATTTTGTGTTGAAATCAAAGGAAATATTAAATTATTTGATCGCAAACTTCGTAAAAGCATTTTTAAAATTAACGCCAATTTGTTTAATAAAATCTCTTAAAATTCAATAAATAGAATAATTTCTAATATTTTTATCATTTTTTCCACAAAAAGGTGAGAGAATTATCAGAAAATCTAATCATTTTATTGTCTTTAGTCTGACATTAGTTTGACTGAAAATCACAGAATTGAAGATACTTTGGACGATAGTCTGTGCGCATGATATCCATCTCTTATGCAATGTCGAGGACTCACAGGTCATGTGACTGCCATACTCTCCAAAATAAATGACCTTTTCTTCAATCCAATGACTTATTTGATTAAATCACCGAAATTGGGTTTGAAATCAAAATCTTAGAGGAATTTATTCATAGACTGAAAGTCGAATCAAATGAAGAGTTATTTTGATTGAAATCGTTTATTGAGAAAAAGTATTTATAAAAAAAATTTTAAAATCCAATAAATTTTTGACATTTGTTTTGAAATTCGATTGAAATATATATTATATAAAAGCGTTTAATAAACGAATGAATTTAAATGATTTAATAATATTTAAGAGAAAATCAATCAAAAAATAGATAAAAATAGTGAAAAAGTGTTTCGTTTGATATAAAACAACTATAAATGTGTTGTCATTAGCGACGACTTCGTCTAAAAGTTAAAAAATTTGAATCAAATATTTATACAATAAAACGGATCAAATAAATACTCACTTGGAATGAAGCTGAAGATTCTGGTGATGCAGTTCTGCTTCTGTGATCACTTGATTTGGAGCCAATTGTGGTGACAACAGTCGGGTATCACTGACCGTACGTTTCCTTTAAAACAAGTTTACGTAAACTTAAGCCAACAAATGTAGAGTATTATACCTGAAGGGAGGAGAGCCCTGTTTCAGGGTTTCCACATCATTGTAGATAACTTGTACGCCACCACCACTCGAAGGAATCACTTCTCCTTTAAAGACATGAGTCTCAACACCACCATTAGGGTCGGCCTCATGATGTGTGAGCGCATATTTGGAGGCGTCCTTAATATCTGATGCCTTCAAATTGGAGACCGATTTCTTGTTTTTGATCTTCGGTCGCAAAACTGTCCCCAAGTCTAGAGTACCGGGAGGTCTGTGGTCTATCCAACGCTCATTACCTGTGGATAATGAACGTCGATGACGAGGATTGCAAACTGGAGGCGCAGAGTTTGATGGTGTGCTCTCTGTTCCAAGACTTCCAATAGTTTGAGGAGTACTCGACTTATTGGTATTGTTTGAAGGATTGTTTGAATTAATACATTGATTGCCCGCTAAAGGGGTCCCATAACCGGCAAAATCAAATTCTGACTTTCTTTTGATGGCGTGCAGCGGAGTTTGAGTACTGGCCTGACTGTCGATCCCATTTGACGGTGCGTTCGGAGCATTGGATCTCAGATATGCGTGGGAGGGGTACAGCAAATCCCGATAATCTCTGAAGAGGTCTCCGTTAGAATTGTCGGCGTTTATTATCTGTCGGACCAAATCTATCTTATCTTTGGAGACGCACTGTTCCCTTTCCAACTGCGCCTGCTTTTCGGCCAAAATGCGTTCAAAAATATTCTTAAGTCTGTCGCGTTCAGAGTCGAGTCTTTCCCTCATTTTTGCTTTCATTCTCTCTTTTTCGAGCTCAGAGTTAGACAACTCTCTGTTCTTTTGATCCAAATCTCTTTCGATTGTCTTTAAATGCTTTTCGAGATCTGAGATCTTTTTCTGATAATTATCACAAACTCTTTCGTTTTGAAAGCATTTATTCTCATAGTTCTTGAGCTGATCCTCTCTTGCGGTCAAATCCATTTGCATAACAGATAATTGTTGTTTCAAATACATGTTCTCCCTCTCCATCTCTGCCACTCTTTGCCTAACAATAAGTTCTGCAGAAATAAAAGTGAATAAAATGGCAAATAATCGACGAAATGCTTACGATTTTGTTTATGTGATTCGAATTTCGAGTCTTTGTTTCTCTTTCTTTGTTCCAAACATTCAATCCATTCGGGAAACACTTTGTCATCTTCTGGTTCTTCGAGCTGTTAATCAAATATCATTTTAATACACATTTATTTGAAAGGGTTGTGTCTCTTACATAACAATTAGGAAAGGGAGGGCCCACCACATTGATTGCCGCCAAATCAATAGTTCCAAAGTTATCACAAAATTTGGGTAAAGTTTCGCGAAAATTGATTCGATTGATAGCTCGGGAGACCATTACTTCTTGAGAATGTTCCGCAAATTTCATGACGTGCTATAAAAGACATTTAGAAAATGAAATTAAACAACGAATATAAGACATACCAGAGTCTCGTCGTAGTCATCGGCTGAAGGGTTAACACATATAACCATTTTAACCTTTCCCTCGCCTTCGAAATAGCTCTTAAACAAATGGGTCAGTTTGTTATCGCGATAGGGAACCACTTTATTGGCGCTATTCATTTGGTTCTCTCGAAGAATTTCAATGCAGTTCCTCAAAGCCATGAGTGAATTGTTGATACTTCCGGCTTCTCTGAGTCGGTCGCCGGTGTTTTTAGTGCGAACCGTGCGCTCACTTCCGGCCAAATCAACGATCGAGAGCTGACTCGTCACTAGAAAGCGATTGTCTTGAATTACTTCAGTGCCGTTGGAATCGATAGGCGCCTGAACCACACGAATTGTGAACACACTGTGAGATCTGCTCGACTCTGTGTTCAGATTCGTGTGAGCGATACGTCTTCTGCGGACACCTTTAATGAAGAGTTCAAACGCCTCGTCAGCGCTCTTCACTTCGATTTCAGTGCCAGAGTTGACAAACACTCGTCTTCTGTTGTCTTCTCTCAAAACCTTTGACTGCGGCTGTCGTGAGATCTTTAAGGCATCCAATGATTCATCCAATAAGTCATAGATATAATTGTTGTAAATCTCGACATAAGAAACGAAAATCGCGTAATGATTGCCGCAATTGATTCCATCGACAAAAGAGGAATCTCTCACTCGTTTGTCCCACTCTTCGTTGTTTTCCTTCTTTTTGACAGAACGAGGAGTTCTCGATCCGAATGGTGTCGAAGGAGTTTTTGGAACTACTTTTTCTTTCTGTTCTCTTTGCCACTGAAGTAAAGCGTCGGGCGATGACTGGATCTCAAAGTAATTACATCCGTCGGGTTTAAACACATATTTACGGCTCTGAAGATTGTGTCGATTAAGTGTAGAAAACAAAATATCTAAACAACGCGGAAGTATTCCCGGCTCTGAAGGCGTCCCCACAATAGTGAATGTCTTTCCAGAAGAAGTAATTCCATACGTGAAGAGAAGACCTGAAATGCAATTATAAAACTATTGATAACGAAAGCGATGACTAATTTCTAGGCTCTTAAGTCACTCAAAACCCAACCAAAACATAACACAAATTCAAATGAAGTGAACTTAAGTTAAGACAATTGAAAAAACGAACCATTTTTGCCACTAATTAGGTCCGCGACTAACGGCAGAGCAACGCTTTCGAAGAGTTCTTTCTGTGACGTGTTTTCGTCGAAGACGTGTTTAAATTTATAGAAGAGCTCTGTTCGCGAACCGTTTGGTGGACACAATCGGATCAAACTGTTGTTTGTCCCGACTTTCTGTACGGCCACCAAATCTGAAATATTGCTCAGAGGCCGCAATCGACAGAACACTTCCACCGGTTGTTTGTCTTTGTTGTTGATATTAGGTTTTGGTCGAGTGGGAGGACCCGTCTTCTTAAGAGGTGTTTTCGAAAAACCATTTCTGTGACAAAAGTTTATTTTATTGATTAACTAGAAATCAAAATAAAATGTCTTACGGCGGACGCATTGCTCCTCAATCTTTGGATCAGTTCAAGTGATTTATGACGAAATTAAAAAACCATTAATAAAATATAAATGAAATGAATAAATAAATCGTTGACTCAATTGATAGATGAGTTGAAAACAGTTACTGTTTAGCAGTTGAAAGCTTTGAATGTATTTCAGTTCACTTTTGGTTGACTTTTGGCTCACTTTCCGTTGAATTATTTCAAACCAATCGCTGCACTCAAAGCACTTCACTTCACAACAATTACGTCTCTAAACAATAATTCAACCAAAAGTGTATCAAAGCTTTAAATCAGAGTTTCATTTGACTAAAGGATTGCCTTTTCGTAGAATATTTGTCAGTCAATTGTCCTCATAGTCATCATTGATCAATGCTGATTGATCATTGATCAGGGTATTCTCTAGCTCAAGTTAGTAAATCAATCAGTTGAGTTTCAAAAGGATAGGGCTATCGGATAGCCGCTATCCTATTCCCTGTATAGCTAATTATTGTGAATTATAAACTTGATTAGATTTTAAAACTCAATTTCCTTACTTTTTCAAGTCTCAAATGAGTGAACTGTCCTTGTACAATGTAAAGTGACTTTTACCTTATATATTTGAAGTGGTAACCACGCTTGGTGAAACCCTATTTCAAAAAACTGCGCCCGCCTAATTGCACTTTATTAACACGTCATAGCTTTTTGTGAAAATTGTTACTAGACTTCCCTAGATAACTGGTTTACTGACACCGATTGAACTGGTACCCCTCCCCCAGTACTATAGGTTTAACAATGCTTAACTATATTCTATAAAAGTATAAAGTAGCACTCAATAAGTTATTTGATTTTTTAGGAATGTTCTTTTTAGGACCTATTTTATAATTGATGAGTTTGAAAGGTGAGATAATTATGGATGAAACTAATTTATGTGGAAGTGATCTTGGGTGAATCTCTTTCTCTCAAAAGTTTTATTCGGTGAGTGATTTGAATTTTGATCTATTTATCTATATATCTATATATCATTCGACAAATGAATCACTAAATCATTAAAACAAATGATTCGATGGAAATGGCATAAAGTCATTGACATAACTGTCAGTGAGTTCTTCGGATACTTAACTCATCGATCACTGAATGCTTAGCGAAGAGATTCGGAAACCATTTGAATGAATTGAATATTCGGATAACATCTCAAACTCATCCTCTCTTCCATTCTTTCTATTGTTTTCATAGAAGATATAGAAAACCATGTTCTTTGACAACAGAGATATAATAGCATGGTCCATTTCATGTCACTTTCTCCAGATATAATCAGAGATGTCTGGAGAAGTACTCATCAATTTTGTGGGTTTAGTGCAAAAATTGACAGAATTGGAAGACTTGAAAGAGTCGGCACACAATTCAATCGTTATTTTGTTTTGTTTTTTCTCAAAATCGTTTAAACGACGGATGAAATAAAAGCCAAAATCGTTTTATTTCTTTTTCGGTGAATTGTAATAAAAGGGCTGTTATTCTCATATCAAATATTAAAAAATTCGTAATTAAATCAATGACTGGACTCAGTCTTCTTAACTTTGGCGTTGACATGATTGTGTTGAAATGATTGTGTTGACATGCTCATTTATTAGAATATAGGAAATCCATTCCGTATTTGTTCAGAAATCAAAAATTTGTGTATTTTAGTCGTCTTATATACAAATTGATGAACTCTTATATAATTTATATTCCATCTCTTCATAGAATAATTTGTTCTCAAATCTTGATGAGTGCCCTCACCCACGACAGACCTCTAACTAGTAAGTTACTCTTGATTCGATCATATTCGTAAAATGTGATAGTTGCAAACAATCTCTCATTCCGTGACTTTTTAGATATGGCACAATTAAGCTTGGGTCATCGAGGGCCTCCTCTAGACCGAAAACATTATGGCCCTACAGTAGGCTCGAAGCCTTAACAATAGGTCCTTTCCTAAGGCCCTTCCTTGAAGTCTCTGTCCCCGTGGACACCTGGTTTTGAGTAATTTGGATGCACCGACACATTCGGTGATTTAAGTCAAACAGAAATACACTAAATTAAGGATAATTTATAACAAATTTAATTAAAATTTAAATAATTAAACCAATTATTATAGAGTTGATTGCATTTTCCGTTTTTGATAGAAAAAGCATTAATAACATTCAGTTTTTGCTATTCTTGTGGATCAAACTGGAATTTTTGAGTCCACCCACATTTTATTCCATAACCTCTCAATATAATGCAAAGGTCTTTGGGAAACACAGGAAGAAATATGGAGCAAGTAACTTATTAAAAATTGGTATCTAGTCAAAGTATTTTTTCCTTTTATCTATTTGTAAGAACAAAAAATTAATTTAGGGATTTGTTCGGATCCCACGAAACAGAATTAAACATCAAATGGTTGTCAATCATATAAAGTGATAATTCATTTTCATTTAATCAGTTTATTTGTTTCATTGATAAACAGGAAATTGAACCAAATCTGTCTCAAAATTACCCATCAATTCTTGGTTTTATGAGTTTAGTAATTATTTGATTTAAAGAAAAATATTTCAAAATTCCGTTATTTATATTTTTATATCATTTTTATATATAATATAATGTTTTATTTGAATATCTAATCCCTGATATTATGTATTGAAAAGTCCAATGTATACAATAGATTGTTTTAAATGATTGTTAGGTATGAAAAGGAGCTTGCTAAGCAAAATGTTTGCCTTTTCTCCAGTGAAATGATTGTTTTAAATCATTTTGACTCAAAGCAAAGTTAAAATAGTTTTTTTACGTTTGACTCAAATCGTCGTTCAGAGAGAGTGAAGTCTAATCTGAAGATAACTAAAGAGAATTAGTTGTGACGATCCGACTAAATGAGAGCTGAATTTCTATTTCAAAAGTGTGCTGTCCTGATAAAGTCCGGATCTGCCAATTAAGTGTAGTTAAGCCCCTCTTTCTATTGATTTCATGATTGATTTACGGACGGAATAACATCGGAACGAAGGGAAGAGAGCGAGCGAGAGAGAGAGAGAGAGAGAGAGAGCGAGCGAGAGAGAGAGAGAGCGAGAGCGAGAGAGAGAGAGAGAGAGAGAGAATATCGGCAGTAAAATAATCGATGAGAATAAAAGTGAGACAGAATTGAGAATTCGGAACAGTGTTAGGCAACGAGTGTAGTGACTGTGGAAGTGGTGCGGACAGAGAGGAACGGGCAGAGCGCAAGTGCGGTATCGACTGGAGTTAGTTGTGCTCGAATGGCACAACCAGTCAGAGTCGGAGAGATTGTGTTATTTCCAATTGTAATGTTGTCATTCATTTGGTGACTCCAATGATTTGAGAATCGCTACCAAATTAATTAAAGTGATGTGAAGTCTTGTTCTGAGTCGAGATCATTGTTTGAATAAACAATTGATTAGATATGAATCCATTTAATCTGTGTTCAAATCTTGAGATCAGAGACAGTGATCGGAGAGACAGAGCCCGGAATGAGGATCAACTTGATATTGTGCATCAAAGCCAACAACTTTCATACAGTTCTCTATTTCTCATGTGTTTAATATCAATAACGAGTATATCATCCACTTATAGTAAGTGAATGCCATTCAATACTATCCACTCCTATTCTATGCCATTATATCCTAATCTCAGATATCTTTGACTAATTCCTCCAACACTTGAATAACTTAAGAAAGTTTGTCAAATAGATGGCTAACACTAATTGTATTCTTGAATATTAATTCTACTCAAAGCCGATGCCTATGACTCAAGAGTTTGTGTAAACAAATTGTAGAGAATATCAATACTATCGCTGTTATGATTAGATGTCTTATTGTGGAGAAGGACTAAAATAAATTTGTATTTAATGGTAGAAGAGTGGGCTCAGTGCCAATTGGGATCGACCAAAGTCGCGAATTGAGTGTTGGAGCCATTTTTGGCAGGAGTTGTCGCTTAAATTAAAAATTGGATCAGATTTTAGATGAAAAATGTGATGACATTCTCAGAATTTTTCAATAAAAGTAATTTGTTTGGCATTTATGGCAAAAGGAGTAAATTGGATAACTATGTGTCGCACTGTAAGGCTTGTGCTGAGTAGTAGTGCTCTCAGTTAAACCATTCTCTGTTTAGGTCTTTGTTTTCTATTCAATTAATAATTTGAGTCAAAACTACGATAAACTCAGAAAAGGCTTAACTCTTATTGTTTGGAATTTTGTTAATTAATTAATAGGCGACTAATGGCTGATATGATGTATGAAATGCTTATTACTGTTGGCATAATATAGTCATATCGTTAGACCAGTGACTGACTGATAACACAAATGTATGACGAGATGAGACAAAATGAGGCCATAAAACACAATTGTAAACACATTTTAGAAAAGTTGTGATGCACTCAACTAATATTGATTTTTGCTTTGCTTTCATCTTTGAAGTTTAGGACTCACTGCCTATTGATTTTCGTTTCTTGTCTGCATCTTTTAGTTTTGTTATGCTGTGCCTAACTTTTGATGCATTTCTAAATGGTCTTTCACTCAAAGCCATTTCCAATCATATGTATTGTAGTCCGTATGCATCACTTCCTTTTGTGATCATCAAAAATATCATTCCTCCAAATCCTTTGTGGTTTAACTTCAGCTCAAATACCATATCATCTCTTTGTTTACTTTTCTCCTCTACTCCTCACTACTTGTGCTTTCATTCATTATAAATTTGAACGACTCATCACTGAGTCTGAAGAGTCTCAACACTGAATAGCGGTGACTCTACAGCACTATAAAGACATACTCTCCACTTTCCATAGAGAACAGGCCTGTCCCCAACTCCATCAAGACTTTGAGTCCAATATTCTCTTAATAGCATCAAAAACAGTGACTTTTTTTGTAAGAAATAAGGCGACAGTTAAACGAGTTTTAAATTCTAAGTTGGGATTGCCTTACACTTAGGGTACACTTTCCCGCACTTCCCCGCACTTCCCACACTTGCAAATGCAATCAGATATTCGGCTCAGACTTTGAGAAATTCTCATTTCTTGAGTTGAAAGAGAGGCCGCTCTTGAAATGCGATATCAAAATAAAAGTCTTTAGACTTCTTTTTTGCTCACATATGAGAGATATTTTGATTCATTTGAATCTATCAAATATTAATGCAATCTTTGATTTTCAGGCCTAGAATTTGATTTGACTCGTTTTGAGAAAGAGAGGCAACGCCTGCGGCCGTTAGCTTTCATATCGAGTCAATCGTATTCGGATGCAAATGAAGAGCACTCATCACCTCTTCATCACATGCTTTACAATAATCATCGCATTGAACCATATTTTGATTCTTCGCTTTTCTCAACTAATGTCACCGTTTCCGAGGGCTCTGCAGCCGCTTATCTTCCGTGTCGTGTCCACCAATTGGGAGATCGCACCGTATGTTCCATTTATTATTCAATGGTTAAATCAAATCAGTTACAAATCATTATAGCACTCGAGTAATAACCCCTATATCTGAGCGAACATATATCATATTTGTAGCCTTTAAGGGATGTGGTATACAATTTGAAAATCACTTAAATGATCCTGACAAATAATTATTTTGTTTGCTCAACTAATTATGTTCTTAGTCGTTTTAACCAAAAATCATCGTCTGTTTAAACTTAAACATTCTTTTTAATAGAATAGATGTCTATTGAATTTGTAGCAGGGCAAAATAATTGCTCATAAAATTTGATACATTATCAGTTAGTTTAGAGTCGATTATCAGAGAATAAACGATCAAAAGCTATGCATTAACTCAAATCCAAACTAATTTTTCAAAGGTTTATAACAAAAGCTTTTGTCATAAATAAAAAAATATTGAATAAAATTAAAGTGAAATTCAATTTCGAAAAATGTATTGTAATTAAGCCCTTAATAGAGATTCAATGGAAGTCAGAAATGAATCGATTGGAAGGAATCGAGTCCTTTGTCTGTACTCTCAGTTATCGATTCCTATTTGAGAATGTTTTTCAAATTTGAAAATTTGTTTTTATGATCTAATGATGAGCTCCGCATAATCTTCTGGAGTGAATGCCATTTGCCTTTTATAGCACTTCATGTTAGATACGATTTTGAGAAAATCCACTAAAACTGAGTTCAACTCAATTTAAAGTTAGGCAAGTAAGTAAGTAAGGTCAATTTCAACTCCTTTGTTTCAGTCACGTTTTATCACCAAATCTTCTGAGATATTCTCACCAATTGTATGAATAAAATATAAGTCTCAGCAATCTTGCTTGATTGCATTGAGCCAGTCAATATTTCAATAAACTTAAAAAACGAGCAATGCACATTTTCTTAATAATCTTAATTTTGAAAATACCAAGTATTGGAGGGTATTGAAGGGTATTGTCCTGTTTTTGATTATGAGAAAGGGATGTTTGGATGAAGTGCTATCTCTAATGTATTCCGAATGCATTATTCGATGACATAAAGCGCTTCATCTCTAAAGCCTTAAACTATAAAACCTTTGGAACACTTGAATTGCAAACTCGTTAAGCGATTCACTGATTTCTGAATTTTCAAACACTCGATATTTTAAACTCTAATTTTGCTCTAAAAAAGAGAAACAGATTTTCATTGTTTACTAGTTTTCCTCGTTTTTCACGAAACAACAGACTTTCTATTTTTATTTTGATTTAATGCACTCCTCTATAGAGTATATACCAAAGACTGAATTTAAATGTAAATTATTTCAGAGAATTCTCTACACTTTTGAATGACTATTGAAACCTTATTCAAGTGCCTTACTCATTTTAACAAGTGAGCGATCATTATTATTTGGAAAACAGCACAATTCAAAAATTATTTGATTCTTATAGTGTTTGTCTGAATTATTAAAAATAATTTTGAATTAAATGTAGGAAAATTCAATAGTTGTTAGGGAATTGAGCTGGATAATTAGAGCATACTCCTTTTGTTACAATGCTATTGATAATAAATGTAACCAAATTGATCTAGTTCTTATACATCTGTATAATTAATAATTATATATTTTTTTAAAATTGACTTATCTGTGAATAGATAGGAAATATAGATAAACATATTTGAAATATAAAATCAGAGCCGAAACGAGAGAAACGGTTATCAATTGTCTCTTAATTTAATGTCTGAGAAATTATATGAAATGTATTTTCTGTTCTAAATATTGATGTTTTGCAGTCTTTTGTTTGAGAGAAGAGTTTATAAAAGAGTAAATTGTATGAAGACATTAGACATTAAAAAGCGGTGTTGTGCTGTGCTCTGCAATGCTGTGCAGTGCAGCAAAACTACTGATGCAAACCATAAACTTTAGAAATCCTATGAAAAACACTTTCATTTATGATATGCAGTGAATTACCCATTTAAGTCAATTGATGAAACTTTCCTCAAAACATTTGAAAAGATCATTTTATAAACTTAATTGAGCAAGAGCGCTTTGGCCAGAATAAGTCATTTTTCCTAAAGTAAATCTAATTTATTTTTCAATTTTTTAAGTTAAATAAAACCTCAAAAGCTTTAAACAATTGAGTTGTCATTTATATCAATAATATAATTGTTTGAACAAAAATAAATCCAATCCTTCGGTTCGACAATTGCTTTGATTTCCAGAATTTCAGCACAACTTAAGCACAGACTAGAATCGAGTACAGCCATCGAAATCAGTGTATCATAATTTCATAAATGTGGTTTTGTCAAATATTGATAACTATCAAGATTAAATGGTTTTTAAATCAACGTTTTGAACAAGAGTCAAATATGAAGCACCTGAATAGAAATGTCCAAATTATTTGCTTTTAGTTTTAATCTCAATAATTGTGACCTCTTTTTGGCTTTTATTGAGAGGACACTCAGGCATTGATTTTGTCAATGGCTGTTATGGTGTATACAAAAGTGCCATTAATTGTGACCAACCCTTAATAATTGGACGCATTTTCTCTTTAAATTTGTGACTCAATCGACTGATTTAAAGGGGTTTAAGGAAATGTCCTTAATTTCGATAATAATTGTGACTTAATTTGATTTATTATTTAATCATTTGATGCAAAGGACTTTACTTTCGGTGGCTTTTGCTTTGCTTTTGTAAGAGAGCCGCTCATAACATATTGTAGGCACGAAAAGTGCTCACAAAATATTCGATCATCCCTTTCATGAATCATTAAGAAGGAGTTCCCAACTATCGGAACACATAGCAAATAAGCGGCTCATGACTTACTTTTCTTCTGGTAATCAAATCACTATAAAACTCATTATTAGTTAAAATTTTACACAAATTTGAAGCATTATATTCATAACGATTTGATTTAATTTGAATTGACTTTCATTTCAATGTTTATCCGATTTAATAAAATATAGTGAAGAAGAAGCGCTCAAAACGGTTCTTCTGTTAATGTTTCTGCTTTTATAGCAAAATGTTATGCTTTGCTCTTAACAATCGATCTGAAGAACGACACCATTAATGTATAGTTCCTATAATATAAAAAGCAACACAAGTGACCAGGGCTTACGGCTAAATTTAGCTCAAATCAATAGCTTCCTACACATTTTCACATACAATTTCATTGAAAAAATAGGTTCACTCGATCTGTAACTCAATTGAATATTGAATTGAATATTCATTATTTATTTAAGATGATTGAATTCTAGCTAATCATATAATTTAATTGATGAATAAAGAAAAATTGAGATTGATCATTTTAAAGAATGTGAAGGAACACAGTGAGGATATAACAGGGTTAATTGGAATTTGTTAACAATTCTGAGAAAACTATTAAAGTTTTGAAGTTTAAATCTTTTATTAAGACTTCATTGGAAATAAGATCCGGTATATAATGAAATGTTTGAATAAATAATTGATTTTCAGTGCTTTAAATATTCATTAGAATTGACGCCTGAATTGAAAGACTGTGAGGACTGTTAGGTCTGAACTCTTAATGATCGGAACAAAAGATGAATAATTGATTTGAGTTTTATCTCAACGATTCATAACTTGGATAATAAAATATGTATTGAATACACCTTTTATTTGATTTTGTTTTATTTCGAAATCACATTCAAAGCCATTAATTCCCGGATCGGAAGCTTTAGCTCTATATCTAAAAGAAATTTGATTCAGCTTTCAATCAATTGCTTATCTGATTCTAGTCTTCTGTCTTCAAATCTAATCTTTAGGTGTCGTGGATTCGTCGCAAAGATTTTCACGTAATCACAGGTCTGAACAAATCTAAACAAATACAGATTTTGCGACAAATATAACAGATTTTCATTTTTCTTTTCTTTGGGCAAAACAGTGGGAAAATTCACTTATACTTCGGATCAACGCTTTCAAGCCGTTCATATGGATAACTCCGACGACTGGACTCTTCAAATACGTTATCCTCAACGAAAAGATGAAGGAATTTATGAGTGTCAGGTCAGTCCACTCACTAAACAATAAGAGAGTTACTCTCTTTCATATATGAGTTCCTTTTCACAAATTAAAGAATCAAAAACAGAATAAACAAGAAATTAATTTTTCCTATTTTTCAGTTATTCTGATCTGAATTAGTGACTAATTCTTTCCTAAATCCAAATCATTTGTAATTCAGTCGACAAATGCCTTCATTTCATTGCTTTTGAAAATAAGTTTTGTTTCGCTCCTATTTTAATATTTAAAACAAAATTTGTGTTTTCATGAATCAAATCCATTAAAAGCCATATTATTATGAGTTTTGATAATTGTTAATAAATAATTAAAATTACATTTTATTGCGTTTTATCTTTCGTTTTGGTTTTGCTGTTTTCCTTTCTCTCTTTCGACTAATAATCGAAAAAATTATCAAATAACTAGAAAAACAGAAAATATATCCAATTTATTGAGAGTTGAATTGTTTTGCTAAACCTTAACGTTTAATATCGGATGGGGTAGTGATCGACAGTGAAAAAGGGGTCTCTATTAGATAAGAGCACCTGTCATTGAAGTAAGGGGTCAGACAACATTTTTTTCCTAGGGTGGTTTAAAGGGAGTATTTTTCTGAGCTCTCAAAAGAAATCAAAAGGACCAAGGTAAAAATTTGGCCAACATTTTAGGGGATCTTTTGGTAACTGAATAGGATAGCTAACTGGATAGGAGGATACGATAGGAGACTTTGGACTGCTTTTCAAATCCCTTTTCAATATTTTTATCGCATTCAACCAAATAAACTAAAAAGTATTTGTCGGCCATTCCTTTTCATTTGTTAAAATTGAACTTATATTCAATATGTATTTTATTGCTAGATCATTTAGAATAGAAATATAGAATATTCTATACCAAAGTTATTCACTAAATACCTTCTCATTTGAGACGATCAACAAAACAATTTCGATAGAGAACTGTTTTAATGTGAATTTGGTTGAGAACTTCTATCATTACCTTAAATTAGGACAATTAATCATGCTACAATTAATTTAAAAGTGTGTAAATTAAGAGTTTTTTTTGTTATTTTTATTACTTGAGAACATTATTTTAAATAATTAATTTGTTGCAGGTATCGACACTGCCTAAAATGAGTCTTTTCATTCAGCTCAATGTGATAGGTGAGTGCTTTGTGTAATTTTTGAAGTAATTTCCTTGAAATTGAATCCGGAACCGCTTGAATCAAATGAAAGCCGAATTGAAGTGGTAATCGATTTATTATTCATTTTGTAATAAGTGACAGAAACTTATCATTTGATGATCCGATTATTTAAGCTATATTTGAGCCAATTCTATATCAAATAACACATTCTTTATATATCACACGATCTATAATAGAGCTGCAAATGAATGCATTTCCAGTAAATAAGTTTAAATCTGCGGAGAATTCACTCACAGTTTTCTGATTTAATTATTCAACTTTTAACCAAATTATTCATCTTTTAGTACATGTTTTCGGCTGAGAGTAGATCTCATGATTGGAATCTTGAAAGTTGGCAATTGTTTCGATACTCTTTCAAATAAGTTATGAGCGCCACATATATTAGGAAAGAGGCTTCTGGTCTCTGTCCAGATCTCTGTCCAGATATGTGATCTCCAAGTTATACCAGTCATTCACTTTTACTTAGATTATAGTTTATTATAGTTTATACTGAATTGAGTGAAAGCACTCACTTTAACTGTTTATTCTCCAAATGCTTTTCCAAAATTAAAAAGAAATGAAGAACCTTGCTAATTTGTCAATTTCTGTCATATGTTTATTTGAATAAACATATTATGTATTTGTCTAATGAGTTGAATACAAATTAGTGGCAAAGGCCAAGATATTGGGCAGTCCGTCGATTTACATAAACAGCGGCAGTACGTTAAACCTGAGCTGTTTGGTCAACGAAACTCCAGGTCCTCCCGATTATATATTTTGGTACCACAACGGAGAAGTGAGGAATAAATATGAATCAAAGCAAAGATGAATAACTGAATTTTGTGCAGGTTATTAATTATGATTCTCCCCGCGGTATTAAAGTACAAACCGAAAAGTCTACTCAAACCACATCCAAACTGATAATAAACAAGGCTATGCCCAATGATTCCGGCAATTATAGCTGTTCGCCATCGAATGCCGAGCCCGCCCACATCGCAGTCCATATACACAGCACAGGCAATCCTGCAGCTTCAATCCAACACGGCAAGAGAAGTGCCAGGTATTCATTATTATAGTTATCCTCTTCCTATTAATATTTTATGAATGCATTTCATTTCAATTTGTTGGTTCTCTGTCCGCATCCCTTACACAGAATTACACAGAATTAGTCCCTTCAATGCGTTTATCGCTTTTATTATACTTTCTTGTAATTCACTTTTTGAAAAATTTAATCGAAATTTGTTTTTTAAAAAAAAGTTTATTACTCATACACCGAATAATACTACAGAATTGGTCGGAGGAATGGGTTATACCGCCAATCGAACATATAGTCCGTGTATTCACAAGACCTTTAGAGAATTGTAACTAGGTTATTCAACTAACACTTTGAAGAAAGCGATTTAATTTGTGAAATGGTTTAACCTGGATGTTAGAAAGACTGCATGTGGAGGGAGAGGGGCTTTCAAACCATTTATAATTAATAATAAGTTGTATGTCATCTATATTTTAAATAAATGTTGGATTGTTTTTGTTTAATTTTAGACGAATTTTTGTGGATAATTGATGAAAAGTTGCTAGACACAGAGTCAGAGTCAGAATAAGTCGGATCCAAGTAAAGCCAAATAGTGTGTATTCATTATAAATGTGACGATTATTTATTTGAAATGAAATGTTATTATTGATGTTTATTAGTATAAACAGTGGCATAGAATCTATAGATTATTATTATTATGATTATAAAAATAAATTATTATATGCTTTACGTTAAATAGATTACTGATTCATATGTTTATATATCTTAATCTTAAAGGGATTTCAGTGCAAACATTGCCCATAAGTCACGGCATCGCCTCCATTGGAGCCTCTTATTAATGAATTCTGGCCTTCTTATGACCTGTCTGTTAGCCATCAAATATAATTTGTGGTGAAAGACATTGTCGTCGATAATTCAACGGCGAAGAGCCTCTCGAAGGCTACTATTATATGGACTTATATTGTAAGGAATATTCAATGAATTGCTCATAACTATAGATATAATAGAGTTTCAGCTCAACTGTGAGTGAAGTTTATTTTCTTGTATTAATTGATGAATCGGTTGAGAAAAACTGTGCAACGAATGAATGACATGACTCCAAGTTATACAAGACTTTCTGGATGTGAAACCGGAGAATACTGTGTCCATCAGTAGATACCAATTGATATAAAAGTGATTGTATATAAAATTGTGTTTCTATTGTATATACAAATAAATCACTCATTTATTGATATAATCCATAGATAGTTGAATGAGTTTTTAGTCAATTGTTTTATAAATTCAAAGAAATATAACAAAAATTGCTCATCAATTGAACGAATCAATTGAATCGTTTGAATCGGTTGGACGTATGCAAAGTCAATGCAATCATTCATTAGTTTCTTATAATATATTCGGTACCAAAAAGCAATACAACTGTTGACCACTTTATTCATTATTAAAACCTTAATTAGGATTCGGGTCTGAATAAGAAGAAGTGATTTCAACCTAAAAGCGGAACAATTTTTAATTTTCAAAAGCTTTTCATAAATTCACAGAAAAATGTATTTATTATTATTTTGTTTAAAATTCATTTATTTCTTATATAATTCAAATTATGATAATTTATTGTCAGTTTTGAAATTTGATAGATATCTTTCGTGCATAGAATTCATATTTGAGTTCAATTAATGTAAATTAAATTCTCTAATAAAAAGTTATTGCATTTCAATGTTTTTATTATAATATAATCTGATTTTCGAGTATTGGCTAATAATTCAAAATACGCCGATAATGGAAGAACACCTTATTATATCTTTTTCCAACATTAATGAAATGGCTATAAATATGAAGTACAGAATAAACATAACGACAGCCATCCCTACATTTAGGCTCCATTTGAATAAAGCGATCGTCAGAATAACAAACATTAACATCAAAAACAGTAAAATCACTGAACATATCATTCCTTTGGAGTTTACGGTAACCGTTCCGAAGATCATAGTGTAAAGGAACCAGGGCAACGGCAACCTGCAACATAATATCAACAATATTATTACTAAGTTTACAATAAGTTAACAATTTTAGCATCACTCAAAATATTATCTACATTATGCGTGTTTGTGCATGCTCTTTTTCTTTTTAGTCTATGGCTCTCTGTTTAAACTCATTTTTTCAAATGAGATCAGAAAAGAGATTTGGATTCACTGCAAACTAATTGTAACGTAAAAATAGAAACAAGAAATTCAATACTTGTTTTCACGATTAACATAGAGTCTAATAATTTGAGTGTGCTAGGTAAAAATAAACCCATAAAACTAATATATGCTGAAAACGAGAAAAATTGTGAAATGATGACCGAGTGATAGGTATTTCTGAATAGAACTTAAATGACTAAACATGGAAACCATTTTCATCGACGAAAAATAGTCATAAAATACACAAAAGCTCTAATGGTTTCATTCAATTATTCAAAAGCACTTTATTCTGAGTGTGTGTTATGTACTCATAATAATAATAACTCTATTTTGATAAATATTCGCATATATCAAGATTTTAAGTCCAAAAGCATCTGAAATATAAAGTTTAAAATAATTATGAATAGATGAGCATGCTACTTTTAATGCTACTCTTAAACAGTGAATTCCATTTATCATTTCAAAAGAAAATGGATAAAACATTCACTGAAATTATCGAACAAAGGTTTTAATGGGAAATTGAAAAATCAAAGATACTTTGCTTAGATTAGTTTCTAAATCCAAAGCTAATTACTTCTAATTGAATCAAGCTTAATTTTAATCATTGATTAAGTTCTAAAAATGAACTGATTAAAAATTAATGCCAACTATACTATAATTTTTGTGCTGTTTATTAATATAATTTTGAAATTAAAACTATTATCTAGTACAAATTATGCAAATGATTTGTAGAAAATTCAAATTAATTGAATAACAGATGACTTATTTATTCTATGAAATGAGTGTTTCTTTTGTTGACCTTTTCTTATGAATTGGAAGAAAAAAGTGGTCGCATATACTCAATGCACTGAATATATAGAGGAGTGAGCCGTAAGACAACAGTCCATAACCTATAGCTGATCGCATTGAATGGTACTCTATCTCAAGAATAGTAGAATCTGTTGGCAGTGTCGGCACATTTAGCACACGTTTCCCTTATTAATAGCCTTTACTATTGATTTTTTTTGTAAATAATATTCTTTCTGTTTAATCAATTTTGCAATATTTCAATGCTTTTAGAGATTGAGTTTCACTTCTCTTAAACAAAACGAATGAAATGAATTCGAAAAACGATTTGATTTCTCTTTTACTTTAATGAGATTTACAATGAATTTCAGTTATTTTTCTTAATATATTAAATAACTCATTATTTGCTTCCGACTCCTTTTCCTCAATAAAAAGTTAGTTATTTCAATTCAATTAACTATTTCCATTAGTATCAAGATTCAATTCAATCAAGATTATTATTATAATTATGATTAACATAAAAATTTCCCAGCTAGCAAAGTTTTTGGGAGTTTATTTATTTTAATTAATTTGTGGGTAAGCAAACTGAGCAAGCCTCAATAACCCGAGCACTTTTATATTGAACATTTAAAATTGGAATTGTAACTAGGTTAAATAAGGACAACAAATTGCAACATTTGTGTGAAGGCATCCAATTCTGAATTCTATTCTCCGGAATATTATTTCAATTGAAACCAGTTTTTGATGTTTTGATATTCTATTGATTTTTTCAAATAGTCTTCATTTCCATCCAATTCTTCCGTTTTATTTGAAAAGTATTTCAATGAAAGGTTTTCACGAAATAAAATAAAAAATAAGTCAACAATATTATCGATAAATTACAGAATAAAAACGGAATAATCAATAAAAATAATTAATATTTGGATTATATTCCGGCAAACATTTGATTAATTAGAAGAGAAAACGTCAAAAATTTTGAATTTTTGGAAAATATTCGGATAAAATGAGGCAAACATTTGATTACACGCTTTCTGTTGACAAAGTATAACAAAATTTGTCCCAATTTATAATATAATCGATTGAATCCTAAAATCAGTTTAAATGAGTGGTTGGAGTCATTCTCTTTGAAATTAGATTCATTTGGAGAGGAATTTGAGTGAAGCCCAATCTCTATTCATATTTGCCTAATTGTGGCGGAGGTTCTCCACTTGACCATGGTGGTAGTGGTAGACTAGCGGTAGAACAAACATATATTGATTGGATTCGATCCATCAAAAGAAAAAACATTTTCAATAATTGGAAAATCTTGTCACAAATCTTACACTTATTACTAAAGACACGCATTTCTAGAAATATTCTTCAAAACCCATTTCAAATACTTTAAGATAAATATGAAAATACAATAATTGTACCATGCTCAATGTACTCCATATAATTTAAAAGTATCTTAAAATTCTGGTAAAAATTTTATAGCAAAGAACGGGCGATAAAATAGAGCCAAAATTGAATGGATCCAAAATTTTATAAATAATTATTTGAATATAAAGATGATGTGAATCATGACTTATTTAAATTGCTTTTCAATTACTTAATTTAAATATTACTCAAGTATTTTAGTTATATTAAAATTAAGAGCATTTTCTGCCAATCTTTAAATGGTTTGGAATAACTTTTTTCATTATTTGAAAAATGGCTGAAAATTTGTTCGCAGATATCACCCGAATAATGGTTTTTGGCATCATTTAGGCGTTGGATCAAAATAAATAATCTTTGAGAAGTATTTCTATCAATTATTTATATTCACCAAAACATTTATAAGAGACACACATTTAAAAAGTTGATGGCTTAACCACCTAAACCACGTAAACCACCTAGCACTCAACTTTTTGAATAATTAAAACTCAAATTTTGAAATCTAAAAAACGTTATATTTTTTCAGATATTTGCCACTCGAATAAATTGGTTCGAGAAAATTTTGATAAATATTTATGGCGAAACTTTCTCGATTGCAACTCCATTTAAGGAGCACCGTATCGGCTGATGTTGGGTGCGGTCAAAGATTTTATATCAGATTTATTCGGTTGACTTTATTAAGCCTAAAGTCAGTTCATTGAACTATTTTTCAACAAAAAGTGCTGATCAACAGAAAAATGAAATCATTTCGCAATTAAAAAATATATCACTCATTCATAAAATGACAATAAACTCATTGAATAAAATCGATTACATTTTAGAGCTCTATCTTCGATGGATTCCAAATAATGAACTCATCGAAGATATTGCTATTAATTTGAGAATATATCTGAAGACAAATTAGAGTTTCATTTAAATCAATAAGAATTGAACTTAATTTTCAAATCAACAAAATTGTTGCCCTCATTAATAACTCAAACCGTTGAAAATAATTTGTAAAATCACAAGAATTGCTCTAGTCATTTTATCTATTGATTAATTCGTCAAATGAGTGAGTGAGTGGGAGAGAGAGAGAGAGAGAGAGAGAGAGAGAGAGAGAGAGAGAGAGAGAGAGATTTACCCAACGGTGACATCGAATATATTGCTGCCCACCGAAGAAGACACAGCCATATCTCCGAAACCCTTTCTGGCTACTAATACGGATGTTATCAGATCAGGGATTGAAGTGCCGGCGGCTAAGAATGTGAGTCCCATTATTTCGTTTGGAATTTGGAAAGTGATGCCGACAAGAGTGGCCCACCACACCATCAAATACGAATATATCGCTATCCATAATATAGAACCGATGAAAGACATCGCAAACCACTTTTTCTTTTCCTTAAATGTATAAAAAAAATCAAATGAGTTTATTTGAAGGCACCACATACATTTATTGTATTCAACACATGTATTTTACCCTTTTCTAGACTTAATTCAACAATATTTACAAATTAGTGACTCATATATATCGAGTGTATAAATAAGGTTTACATAATTTACAGCGCTTTCATTCAATCTTTTAATCATTGGAAGTATTTTTAAAACTATTAAATTAAATAATTAATTAAGAGTTAAATGATTTTTAAAGTATTTAATAAAAAGAACAAAAATATTAATTTGGATGTGAAGTGAGAAATAGTGTTACAGAGAATCTGTTTTTTGTGATACTATTAACGAAGTGAAGAATTATTGCTTTAATACAGATATCGTATGAAAACTATTGTATTTCAGATAAAATCACAATATTTTAACGATAATAGCCCTATATTTTGATCTTAAGAGCAAAATAAATAAAAAGATAATCATTTGTTGTGTTTCGCGAATCTGAGGTCAGAATAGAGACAAATATTGTATCGTTTGTGGAGATATTTATTCAAATCAAAATAAATAGCAGTTATATAATAGAAAAATTAGTTTTTCCAAAAGTATAATAAACCATTTGGAGAAACGAGTGCACTGACAGCCACTTTCTTGCCATAAATATCAAACTTTCATATTTATGTCAATTATGTAGTCCTCACATGTTTTTACTATTTGTATGAAAAAATCGCCTCTTTTTGAATAATCAAATGTAAGAGCATTTAGAATACAAAATATCTAAAAAGGGTTCGGATGTTCTGTTCGAACACATTTCACATCATTCCGATCAGAATTTTTAATTTAATGGTTATTATTATAATTGGAGTAAAATCCAGTAAATTGTTAGTATCCACGGTTACTCCCTATACCCCCTTTGAGCATCACTGGTACGGCATATGATGGTTACTAAAAATTTTCCGAATCGATAGAAATTCACGTTATTATTGATTTAAACATGAATTCAATAAAAATTGGAAACAAGTAAACAATTAGTAAACAATTAGAGTTGAATTAAAGAGAAAAACGATTGAATCCTCATTTAAATGGAACTAAAATCGAAGTCTAAAACTTATTTCAGTCATAAAACGACTGAATTTAATATAATTTGTTTTATTGTTTATTATTGTTTATCACAATAATGAGTCTTTTTTTTAAAATAAAATACAATTTATTTACTTCGCTCAGTAAATGTTAAAAATAGGCGGTGTTTAACTTGGTCAAAAGGTTGACAATACTTGAATTTTCAAAATTATAGAGAGTTTGGTCTGAATCCTCCTCTCATTGGATAGCTCTGTACGCAAGGGATCCCAAGAATAAAATTTCAATTATTTTTACTGAATATATAATTCGAGTAATAAACTAATATCGATATAATTTATATCTAATTTTGAATCCATTAATTTTGATAATAAAGTGGAAAATTTAAATATATGTAAACATTAATAGCCTATGAATTAAACATTTATCAAACTCACGGGACGGCGAACATCGGGTAATGTCAGCCAAAGTGGAAATATGATCGGAGCTAAGAATATATAAGTCACTTGTTTTCTGAAAGTGTTGGGCCATTTCATGTCCAACGGCTCATCCGACTCTTCCGGATCCTATTGGAGTGAAAAAGTGTTGGTTTTATGATCCGTTAGATATGAATTGCTTTGAGTAAATACCTGAGTATTTTGTGCAGAGATAGAGCCGTTATGTGATTTAGGGTTGGCTTCTTGTTGAGCCCTTACCGCCACATTCGCCGTATGGAAAACACTATTGCCGTTTGAGTTATGATTGTTATCCTCGTCATTACACAGCGTGCAAGTGGTGGCGCCGGGAGGATGAATACATCGGTGCTTTTCAGCGTCCGGACGCGTGGCTATCGCCTTATTAATGGTCTCTTCGTGGAGCGGATCAATCGAATGTATCATAAGCTGAAGGACTCCCTGACGGAACTTAGACCCCCCGTGAAGTATAGGAGTCGACATTTTCCGATTCATCTGAAATAGTATTTCATTACTTTTTTTAACTTGACTTACAAGATCATCACTCATTTTCGTACTATAGCTGGGGGTGACTCCACTTTGCCATTGATTTTATCAACTTTAGACCGATTGACGAATTTTTTGACAAATTTCTCAACCGGCTCATTGAACTTCATGAAAGTGACGTAAGCGCCATACCATAGCAATAAAATCAGTGCCTCATACCTTTCCAATAGAAATAAACTTTGTTTCTTGCTCAAAAATAGCTCAAATTATACCAAAATATCTGCGAATCTTTGAAACAGAGAACCAAAGAGAGTAAAACTGCCGAATAAAATGAGACGTCCCTGAAAAGGGGCCACCAGGTCAGCACCAAAACACTCTTGGAGAATATAGCACACATCGATATGACGAATAGAATGTTAAAAACGGCTGACCCCACGATTGTGCCGATCCCCACGTCATCAAAACTTATAAACACTCCGATCACTGAAGTAAACAATTCTACAAAACAATTAAAAAATTAGTTTAATTCAATCAAAACTTAAACCAGAATTATATAGATTTGTAATACATTTAAAACTCTACTAAAGGAGAATATATTAATAGCAAATACTGTCTAATGAATTAGTAATGAATAGACCGAAAGAATCGATAATTTTCAAAACACAAGAGAAAGTCCCAAAAGGAGAGAGGCCTATTAATAAGACCATGCTACAATTTGACATGGTCATAGTTTATTTTGCAAGATAGTGAATATAACAGTCTAACAGTTAGACTCTAAGACAAAGCTGTAAACTTACGATAGATATGTCACCTAGTCATTGTGTGAGTAATTTTACCTTGGTAAGAGGTCGAAGCTAGTTAGGTTTGTATTATTTAAGCCAGACATCGCCGAAAGGGGATATAGCCCCCCCTGAGGCCGAAAACTTGGAAAATACCCCCTTAAATTTTAACGCCTTTTAGCTGCAAAGTAAACCCTCCCCTATACCCCCATTTAAGCCCTTCTAATATACAGCGATTCAAAAAACTATATGAAATTTTAGTTCGAAATATTATAAGGAATTGAAAAATTGAAAAAATATCGAGTAGAATGTGATAAATAGACCTGGACAGTCACCACTGTTAAATTGGTAATTAGACAAAGAATTTATTTCAAATCGATTAATAATGAATTATATATCAGAGAAAAAGGAATTAAGAGAATTGTGTTGAAACGAGCGGTGCTCTACAGGAAAGTAGTTTTACGGGAAATGTGACAATATTTCAGATAATTTGAGATATCAGTGACTAATCAGAACTTATTTGACATATTGAATGATAAATAATATAAGAGAGAAAAGGATCGACACATTTATCGATTCAAACAAACGTATTATTTGATGGGTTTAAGTAAAGTATGAAATGGTCTGTCATTTTGTGTCACATCTTCTCTAATATAATAAAAAGATTTTCTTATATTTTGACAAAAGCATGAAATGAAAGGAAGATATTGTTCGCCAAAACCCATGAATTTAACGATTTGTGACAAATTTTGATCGACGCACACATTCTGTGCGTTTCCATTCAATTACTATTATTGATAGAAAGGATTGTGAAATACCTGGAGCTGAGCCGCCGGCAGCCTTGGGTTTGCAAATCAATGGAAAATTAGGTTAATTGAGGAAATGTTAATGGAAAGAGCAAACCATAAAAGTGGCCCCGGCCACGTCTTCGCTTATGTCCAATATTTCTGTTATCACATCCAGAGCTGGAATAAAGAACTCGTCGCAGACAATGGCCAGAGCGACAAACATATAGATCAGTCCTGCGATATGAAAGATGACGGCACCGTTTCGTCGCTGTTCATCTGTGAACAAATCTTCGGGAAACTTTTGATCCGTCTCTACAGTTTGATTATCACCGACCTTGCTCATATTGCTTGAACTGTTCTCTTCTGCCAATAATATTCGAGATTTGAAAACTTGTTTCAAAACACAGTCAGACTTTTGGCTTAAATTTGACGGCTTTTGGCCGACGAATAAAACAAAAAATAAGAGGAAAACAATACTCAGACTTAAAATCAATTTTCTCCATAACTTTCGATAAAACTTTCGCCAAAAACGATAACAATTATAATAAGATTTCGCCATAACTTCACTGAAATACGTTTATTGAAAAGTTTTTTTAGAAATCATTTGATTTAATAAATAAAATATCGATAAAACAAAATAAAAATCTTTTAAAACATTGAAATTGTTTTGAATAGAAGTGAAGACACAAATCAAATGAATGAAATCAAAGCCCAATAATTGAGTCGATGGTCGGCATTGTGTCGAATGTGTGTCCGTTTTCGTTGACTGACAATTGAGTTGCAATTCAAGTCAGATATTGTTGTGAGTCCTGAGGGACAGACACACGGTTTCTACGTATCGGTTTCCACCACAACTGAGCCGTTCCAGCAATCATTGAGAACAACATTACCGCCCCTTATATTGATTGTTCAGATGATTTGCCATTAGATTGAAGCGGTGCCACCAAAACACATAAACTATGCTCTCCTTTTGCCCCTCTTTTACTACTTTAAACACTTTTGTCTTTCATTTGAAAATAGACTAAAATCGACAAATGCTCGAAAGGCCGGACAGTTGTGTGCATTTGAACACAATTTGCATAATTGGATAAAATATTGATTAATTTCAACGCAAAATATACTATAAATAAGAGCTAATAATCAGTAATAATAGTAATCATTGCATTCGTCGCATATTTATTGAGGGATTTCTTTAATCGATTCTTTCAATTGACTGAAACTCGGTCTCAAATGTGAGTCCTTTTGCCAACAGCTCAGCATTATTTGGTAGACTTGGAGCGGACACTCATCGGGTACTGGCAAACGAATATTTGCCTCCAAAGCCTGCAACAGCTCTGAGTCATCTATTTTTTGTGTGAAACGGGGGTGTTCTCCATAACTATACATTTCTGCGAAACAAAACCAATAATTAACAAAATCATTGCGTTATGATTGATGTCTGACCCCATAATACGACTCCAAAACTCCAAATCTATGACAGAATAATATTTGAGTTGAGGCCAAATATAATTTGTATTCAAACTTACGTCTGATTTGTGGGAAAATTTGCCGAATTTTAATGACTCGATGGCGTACCTAAACATTGGACATAAACACCATTTATTGCTTATTATTTAACCAAAAAACATAGAAATTGAATCTTATTCTAAGGATAGCAGACAATGGCCTCAAATTGGATAAAAATTAAATCGGACTGATTTCAAGTGAATGGTGCTTGCTTATCGGTTATCAATTGGTAATTGAAAGTTAATTGAATGACAGAATTCATTGAACTCAGACTCCATAGACTTTGAATGGAGTCCAATAAGAGAATAAAAGTGAAAACAAACCATCGAAGGGGTAATTCCCGGTTAGTTTTCATAGTGTAATACTGTTTGTTTGGTTCTATGAACTGAGCCAAACCAAAATCAGATATCTTGACGTGAGTAGGAGTGGCCACCAGAATGTTTCGCGCGGCCAAATCCCTGTGCACTATAGACCTACTCTCCAGATATTCCATTCCTAAGTTTATATCACTTGCGAACTTGGAAAGGGGTATAACCGCTTTATTGGATCTGTTTTGGCGCAGATATGCCACCAAAGAGCCCAACTCTACGAACTCCATGACTAACATCGACTGTTCGCTCAAATCTAAACAATTTATTGAATAAATGATTACTTGAATCAAATGTTTGGAAAAGAGTGCAAACCCTCAACAAATCCTTTGATTTCAACGATGTTTTTATGAATCAATTTCTTCATTATTTCAATTTCTCTCTTCATATCTCTTAAATGGCTGTCAGAGGGAACGGCTTTCAGTCTTTTGACGGCTACCGTTTCTTCCTTCAAACCGGCGCAAAGAGTAAGAGTGGCCTTCAATACCTCTCCATAACATCCCTTCAAATAATTTAAATTATAGAAAGAGTGGAAACGAAGACAAACATACCGTTCCAATAACTTTTCCCAATTTTAGATTTTGTGGTTCTATAACCCAGGGCTCAGTCGACTGACTATTACTGGCATCGAATCCGTTTTGGTCAGAGATCGTTAAACGTTTAGTTGTGTCCAATATATCGGAATCAAAAGTCGTTTGATTGCCTTTAATACTATTTGTCAGATAAGTAGAGACCGACTGATTGCTGACAATAGAACCCGAAGACAGAGAAAAAGTTGAGCCAAGAATTGAGTTATATTTGGAACTCCAGGTCTTAAGAAAGGTTCGGTTCGGCTTCTGTTCCTCAAAAACAGGTTTAGAGTAGTGATCGTTGCGCTCAGAATTGAATACTTCGTAATAGACTTGATTGATATCACGATATATGCTGTGCGGCTGTTTCCGAGACTCACAATCTATTGTCCAACACTCGCCAATAAGTGTCCAGATCTCATTGGGACAGTCCTGTGGCTGAATCAGTTCAAAAACATCTTCTGAGTTCGGTTTTTGACCGAAACTGAATATTTGCCAAACAGTTGTTCCAAAAGCCCAGACATCGACAGAATGTGTGAGTCTTTTGAATGAATGGTTGGTTTCAGTTGAGTTCAAGTATTCGGGCGGAAGCCATACCCTCTCACTATTGATGTCATTATCACTAATAGGATCACTCAGTTTGACTTTGAGACAGGAGGACGAGTATTCACAAACCAAGAGATTGTGGCACCGGATGTGTCCGTGTATTACATTATTGTCATAGAGATACCAGAGAGCTCTGGACAGGTATGATATGCTTTCAATCAAATCTATTTGTTTTAGAGTCGATTTGTTTGCACTGAGAAATGCGTCCAACGCTCCGATAGGCAGGTATTCCAAGACTATTGAAAGCGGAGAATAGAGAGTAATTCCTCGACAAATAACAATCGAATCATTGCGCAGATGAGTCCACTCAGACATTGTTTTCAAGAACTCTTGAGTCAGTTCCACACTTTTGAGTTCTTTGACAATAAACTGTTTGTCGCGAATATTTGCTAATCGGACGCCATATCGAGAATTGTTGGTCAGAGTGGTGTTCGACAGTTTCAGCAGATGAGTCGGGATAACAGGCGGTCCTATTTTATCAGTTTCAGGCTGAGTATTGCTGGACTCCGACTCTAATCGACAGAGCAATAGGTTGGAGGGCATGTCGTGTTCGCTCGGAGTTATGCAGTGGTTGAGTGTTATCTCAGTTTCGTCGCAATAAACAAATGAGAATTTCTTAATCAAGTCCTCAAATGAATCGAATTGTTTGTTAAGCACTTCCACTGATATTCGGTTATTCGGTTTAATTGCCTTCAATTTGAAGGTTTCAAACAATTCGTGTCTAATGAAGACATCGAGTTTGTATTCGTCGTATTTGGAAACACTTTCCCTGAGAATGTAGGCACCGGTCTTGTCGTTCGCCTTTTCTTTGAGTAATTTCAGAGCAAACTTGTAATCGATTGGTCCGTGAGTTTTCTGTTTTCGGAGTTTAGCCAAAGATGGAGAGGATATGTCTTTGCAGATACTGAACGACCACTTGACTGACAGTCGGTAATACCCGTCGAGAAGGGAGACGAATGACTTCATGTCCAGATCGTGTTTGAAACTCAAACTGAACGGAACGCCATTAGTTCTCGAAATTTCCACTGTTTTTGTCTTAATGTCGAGTGATATGAATCCGATGTCATTAATGGCACAGAATTTTTTCCATTCATTCTTTGAATCGTTAATATATTGACAAATAATACCCGTCTTTGAGTCAGAATCAGAAAAGTGTTGATAACGGACTCTGACGGCCACCAAATGGTGTCGAACGGCATTAAAACGATTGTCAAACATAACATTATAGGACTCCACCCCATAAGTAGGGCTCAAAAATTTGACGAAGTCTTCAATAAAGGTGTCCTCGAGATAAACGATTGGGTCGTTTTGCTGTTGACTTGAGTTCAGGGCTTTAATAAACGAAACTCTGATCTTATCCTTTAAAAGCATTTTAGATTTTCGGCAGTTTTTCGGTAAAAACATTTGAAATTCTTCAATAATCTTATCGGTAGAGGAATACCCGCTTTTGAAGTACTCGCGAACCATATCAGTGACGGCCAGTCCGTAGATCTTGTTTTCGATTTGATTTTCAAATTTACCGCAAATGAAGTCATTTCTTATTTGATTAAAATAATAGTGAAAAGCGTTGTAATCAACTCTTTGGCCCAAAACTGACTGTAAATCAAAGAAACGATAGAATCAAAATCAAAATCAAAATCAAAATCAAAGACTTGGTTTGGACTGACTTTCAGAGAATCAATAGATTTCGGTCGAAATCTAAGTCGAAAGTCAAAAGTTTTCGATTCATTCCATTCGGATATCTTTTGGTTACTCGAAAGCCATATCTTATTATTCGGATGATATAAACCAAACAAATGTCTTATAATTGGATTAATTTTAAATTCTTTGCACAAATCAATGACAATGTCTTCGGCGAACTCGAAATTATTGGATTCAATGCTTAAATGATTAGAATTTATATCAAAATAATTGTTTATAACAAAAGTCGACATAATTTAAAAGATTTAATATATTTAAAAAACATTAACACAATTAAAGTGAAAGACTTATTCAATAACTTATTCACTAAATTATAAACAAAAAACTTTTGTAAACAAACAGTAATTCAATGAACGCATAGAATCAGTGATTGGCTCTCAGTTTCCCAATAAGTGTCGGTTCAGTCCTTTCCTCTTCACAACACTGTTCTCCCTTTCCTTCAGTTCCTGGAAATATAATTTCAGTTATTATCGAAACACTTCAAAAATGATTTTATCGAGAATTAGGCTCATTATTGGTGATTAAGACCTTAACATTATTGGCTATAAAATGCTTCGGATTTTAGTTGATGGAGCAAGGTGATCACTGATCATTTACAATTGATGGCATTTTATTAAGTAATTGAATGATGTGTTGAGGAATACATAGGACGGCATATTTCAAATCAAACAATAATACAATTAATTAATGATTTTTGTGATTCTATTTATTGACAAACATTGGAATCAATATTACATTTATTTAAATTTTAATTAAAATCAAATTTGTTTCAAATAATTTGGAAATGAATTAGAGCTCAGAATATGGTTGAGATGCGAGTCATCGATGTTTAGTCGAAATCGAGTCCATATAGTGAGCAATAAATCTTTGTTTTTGAGGTTAGAAACTCTTGAAATGAGATCTGTTTCCAGCAATTTGTAGATTATTTTGAATAACATATTCTGATTGATCTTAATTTGCGGCAAATGTCTCAAAGCGTTGATAATTGCACTGCAATTGAATTCATTTTTGTTCTGATTGTTTGTGTATTTGTTGGCAATCAAGAGAACACTTATTTCATATTTAGAGAGTTCCGAAAGAGTCAACTGTTTTGTGTCGCTCACAGACCACTCGACGTTTGTCTTCTCTGAGACTTTATATTCAAACAAAAATTTCTTCAATTCATTGATAGAATAGTTTTTCGAATATAAGATTTGAAGCGATTCTCGCAACGAATCACTCATTTTCTTTCGGTTCAATAATTTGAGGGCAAAACTCACATAATGTTCAAAATTGTCGAACGGAGATATCAATTGAATTATTCTCTGATTAAGACGTGATTTAACCCTCTTTTCGAGCAAATCAATTGAGTCTAAACGAGTAGTCATTCCTATAATGCAAATAGACTTTGAATGTTGTAAGACATCCAATAAATTATATAAAAGCGTTTGATTTCTTCGGCAAAATATGTCGAATCGGTCTAATATGACAATCAGTCGGAACTTTGGGTTTGATTCACAAATATTTGTCAGTCCTTTCATTATATCTGTTATAGTGTTTGCATTGACCTCCAAATGGCGTCCAATTATCTTAATTGTGTTTAAATCGTTTGAATTTATTAAACCATTCAAACGAATTATAGTAATATTCGGATTTGACTCGATTTGATGCAAACAGTTTTCGAGTAGAGTTGTCTTTCCAGAGCCCGAATCACCAGATATGAGAACAGAATTTGATTCTCCTTTTTCTAAAATATTATTCACTATTTTCGTCAAAAACTCCGACTCTTTTTGATAACCGAATAATTGTGTTTCCGAACCATTTATTAGAGAAATATTAGATTCGGTTGAATACACTTCAGAGCTGTCATCGATTTCTGACTTCTTTATAGCATTAGTTTTTGTCCGCCTTTTCTTGGATTTCATTCTCTACAGAAAGAGATTCAAAAAAAAAAGTTTGAATTGTTTTGAACTTAAAAATGCAAATAATATTTGAGAAGAAATCAGAGGTAAATGTCATTTAGAGTATTGACACAAACAGACAAAAGCAAATCCAGATGTGATTACACTCTGAAGGAATGCAATACCAGTTGTGAAACCTGTTGTTCGGACCGACACTCAACAACAGGTTACGAACGCCCCCGACATCTAACAAAAACTTTTTTTTATCACAAGAACTTGAGTTCAGATCACTTGAGTTCGTTAATCAATCAGAGAAACCAAAAATGATGAACAGAATCGGAGTTTCGTTGTGTCTAATTGTCTTGGAAATGATCTGTTTGTCTGTAGAGCACGGGTATATGGTGGAACCCCCTTCCAGAAATTCTATGTGGAGATTTGGGTTTCCAACCCCTCCTAATTATGGCGATAATGAACTCTTTTGCGGTGGAATTCAGGTATATATTCAAAGTTTTCAATTTTAATTCAATGGATAACTGTTTGTCAGATGTGGGCAACGACTGGAGGAAAGTGTGGTATTTGTGGCGATCCTTACAACAGAGAACGAAAACATGAAACGGGAGGAATATTTGCTCGGAATATAACCACTCGGAACTACTCTCCTGGAGGGGTAATCGATGTATTGATACAAATGGTTGCAAATCACGGCGGAGTCTTTCAGTTTCAAATGTGTTGGCGAAACAGTTTCGACGAAATCGGTTCGAAACTCATTTTCACAAATCATTTATTCATTTGAATTCAATCATTAGAAACAGAGAAGTGCTTCGAATCACTGAAAATAGTCAACTCTACCACTGATTGGAGACTCGATTCGAATAAAAGGGGAGTAATTGGCGTTTCAGTACAACTACCCGAAGGAAAGACCTGCGATCGTTGCATTTTCAGGTGGCACTGGAAGTCAGGTATAATTCATCCCAATTATAGTCTAACTTTTGAGAACAATTCGGCAAAACTTTAGCTAATATTGTATTTGATTTACATTTAACTCAAAGAATAAGTTTAAAATTTTCTTAAAAATCAATTTATCTTTTGATTGAGCAAGCCAATAACTGGGGCATTTGTGAAGACGGAACAGCAGCCACTGGTTGTGGCCCTCAAGAGGTTTATCGCAACTGCGCTGATGTGTCCGTTGGTCACGAGTACGGAATAAGAGGACCGATTGGATCAAATCGTATCGACGATCAAAAACATTGGAATTTTAAACGAAGTTTTCATAAATAATATGATTTTTATATTTATTTACTATTTATTGAATTGATTTAACGTAACGTAACTTAAATCAAATAAAATTATATAAAATCAACGCTTCATTTGCTTTCTTTCAAAACGAAACCACAATTAAGGGATAAACATAAGTAATGGTATAATAAGCTTAAGAAAAATAAAGAAGAAAATTACCTTGCTTCCTTTGTTTCAATATTAATTACAAAAAGATTATTAAATTAAAGAAGAAATGAGTGATGGCTTCAGAGATGGGTTCAGTTGTTTGAAGAGAATGTCAGCCAATGTTGTGATTGACTGACAATTGAGTGAATGTGAAGTTGTGTTCTCTGTTAGACTCAGTTATGAA
>JAQGBD010000079.1:0-53119 GCA_034698165.1 Punctoribates punctum
GCTTTTAGAGGGCATTTCGTCATTTTAATTTGTATAAAAACTCCCATAATTTCAAGTTCTATCTTTCACCAAGCATTTTTCTTGGTCCCGACCGCGTGAAAATAGGGAGGTTCAGGTGTATCTTTAAAATCAGGTTTCAATTAAATTCATTGAATGAATGGTGAGTTTAATAAAATATATTATAATTGATAAAAAAAACAAGCAAGTTAACTTACCATTCTTTCACAGCTTAATAAATCAAATGAATTATCACAAAATTCAACGCAAGACTAATGTTTCCAATGATGGCTCAGAAATTAATTTTTCATTTGCTTTCATGAATTTTGTGGCAAAAATTGATTTTATTATTCATTATTCATATTTTGATAGGAATTCAATGCATTTGAATCAGTTTTATACCATATTTTGTTTGATTTTATTGATTTTTCTCATGTAATCACCCAATTCTACACAATTCTAGGCAATTATTAACCCAATAATAAACTTTCGTTGAGTACATTAGTCCGTCCTCTTTGTTGACCGAACCCGCGATGAACTTCTGTTTTCAAAGCTCTAACCATTAGTTTCTTTTGTATATGACTTTCAGTTCATTCAACCCCTCTCTCAGCTGAACACGAGTTTAACCGAAGATAATCTACAAGACATTGATTGAATAGGTGTATGAAATATGCATTTCGTTGCACAGCATCTCATATTTCAGGCGAATAAATATTTTTAGATTTTATTTTAGACAAAAAAAACACTTTTAAAGAATTACCGGCAATTCATTACAGGAAAGACAGCGAAAAGCCTTTTCCTCGGCTTAAAACTGAAACTAACTTTTCTCACGTAAATCAGTTATAGACTATAATGTAATTTATATTTGTTTTCCCAATTTCTAAGAAAAATATGCGAAAAATTCTCTAAGAATGTGATCACGACTTCTGTCAAAACTGACGTTTCAGTCAAACTAATGTCGTTTTAAATTTCAAAAGTCATGAGCCAAGCAATTGGTTTATATGTAATGTAGTTGATCTTGGTGATTTCTTAGTTGGCATTAAATAGGCGTTGGGATAAATTAAGGCCAGAGTTAGGAGTAGACGGGGCTCAACGTTGCGGAACAAGTGCTCAGCATTTGCTGCTTCAGAAAGCGCTGCTATTTTTCGATGGAAGAGAATTAAAGTCTGAGCCAAAAGTCCTTTTATTAAGCGCTGGGTATTTGTCTGAATGCCATCCAAACACTGGTTAGGCAGTGATTGCAAACAACTCCCAACAAGTTCTCCACCACTTCTTGATTGCATATTCTTTGCAAACCTAACCTTGACTTATGTATGCGGAGCTCTTTCTCCACATCCACTCATAAATTGGGTTTCTATCCATTAAATGAAGAATTTTTACGTTCACTTCTTGTAATCACAGTTCTTGTGCTGATCTCCACAACAAATGAAGTTCGAGCTCTTCTCTCAGTAAGAAAAAAGAGTTCATTACCTATTGGTTCCATTATTTGTGTGTTATCTTCAAGTTTTGGCGCTCAGGACTAAAATGTTGTCAACAAAATGTTATGTAAGTATTTAACTCAATTCTAATATCTGTTATAACTGTTGATTAATTTTGACAAAAATTTGAATAAAAATTTATGACTCTTTTCTAATCAGATATTTTTAATGAGACGTTTAGTTAAGTTTAGTTTAGTTTCCTTAAACATTGGGATATATTGAGAGACAAAAACTCATTTTTCAAACTATTCTAATGAAAGTGTCCTTCGAGTTAATTGCACTAAACTTCTTAAATTAGAAGACATTTGTGACACAAGTTTCCCGAATAGACTCAAAACTCAATTCAGTCGTCTCTTTGGAATTTTTATTATATTTTGTGGTTTTTTAGTCGACACACAATTGATAATAAATAGTAGTATTTATTTTTGCTTTTTCTAAGTGTATAAAAATTCAAAATAGAAAGATAATGAGGGATAATAATTGACATGGATGTAAGTGGCATGATGAATGTTCGATTCAAATTTGTTCGATGAAAATTCAGTGTTAATTGAATGTAAATATAGTAATAATTATCTGCATTTCGTGTGATTTTTAATGAAATACGATTTTCATCAATAATTTTATGATAATTTTGAAGCTTTCCTTTTAAGTTCATAACTCAAAGACAAATCTCAAGACTTTTTTTATGGCGAGTAATAAAAATATTTCATAATTTAATTATAGAAATATATTTACAATAATTTGAAATTTATTCTGTATTCCGGTTCAACCTTTTTATCAGAAATGTTTGTCAATAATTTTTATCAGTTATTGAAAGACTGAATAATTTATCTGAAATTTTGATGCCTTATCTCAGAGCTATATTTCAATCAAATTCCAAACTTTTTGCACGAATACCTCCTTTTGTCATATTTTTCACCGTAATTATCGATATATTATATAAAGAGATAAGTTTTGATTCTGTTATAAATCATATAATGTTTTGACGTTTTTCTCAATTTTTTCTCTCCTCTCAAACCTACAATTATCACAACATTTACTTTCGAGGAAAAGTTGCCTTTATATCAGTAGATTTGAACCTCGAGTAGTTATAAATATCATCCGAATGAGCAAAAACAAAACTAAAATAATAAAATCCAAGATCAATAATGATTGAAATTTAACAGATCTAAAAACAAAACTCTAAATTATTATATATTTGTTTGAGAAGTGGAGCAATAAATTAGTTTTGAACAAATAAATATAATTTCAATTGTTTTCAATAGTTTTAAAACAAAAGTTATTTCAAATGATATTTAATAATAATATTGAATATTAGTTCAAATGCCAGACCAGACCCGGAGTGACATAAATTATAACATTTAATAGTAATATCGGTCATTCAAAACCATTTATTTAATAATTAAAATGCTTTCGGATTAAGAGTTCATTACTTAATTGAATGTTTAATTGTTTTAATTGATTTTCAATTCAAATGTTTAGTCTATTGTATTCACGAAGACTTGAAATTCACGATTCTTTTCATAATTAGTGTTTTGGTGTTTACTTTGGAACGGATTTTCACTTCTGTTATGACAATCAATAAAATATTTAAACAAAACTTTTCAGTAAATCAAATATTTCAGACACTTCTCATTGTTTTCTAAGCCTTTCCCACTCTATGGTAAATGCCATACTCAGTCTGGATTTAATATTTTATTATTTGAAAGTTTTCAGCGAAATAAGCAAGTTTAGTTTATTCTATCAAAAGTATAATTTTTAAAAATTTAATTTAAGAGAATTTTAACCGAAATTATTTGTTTTCAATTTCAGTGATCAGAGAATTGTTTTTATTGTCATCAGTCGTCATATCATTGATTGAATGCGAGCCTCACTTCGAGTCTGTCTTCTGTTCGTCGACCAAACTGTTGAGTCCGTGTCGTTGTTTCAACGATGACAACAAAAGAGGAAAAATTTCGTCAATCAATTGCACATTAGTCTACTCGGATATAATCGACTTAAAGCTAATATCCCAGCGATTAGATGACACCTTATTTGGCGGTCCGTCAAAGCCAAGTGAATATACCATCGATAAGCTGGTCATTGACAACAGTGCTGTCAAACAGATCAGATCCAAAGTATTCACAAGAATTTCATTCTTTGAAATCGAGTTAAAAGACAACAAAATGTTGGAATTTATTGATAAGAATGCCTTCGAGGGAAGTACTCATACATTGAAATCACTTCAAATCGTGAATAACAACCGTTTGTATAATTCTGGTCAACACGACGACGAAATTTGGAGATTTATCACTAAATTCATTAATTTGGAGGAATTGAAGATAACAGGTATGAGTAGTTTGCGGTCAATACCAGAGTACGCCTTTAAGCCAGAAGAGGGGGATTTCATGTATTTAAAACACGTTGAGATAACCCATAACAACATCCATACTATTGGCGACTTTGCCTTCGAAAGGCTGACCGCACCGTCACTAAGACTTTGGCTAAACCACAATAAGATCAGCACAATTGGCAGCAATTCTCTAAAATTTAAAAAATTGCCAAATCATGTGATAAGACTCATAGATCTGAGTAATAATCTATTAACTGAAGAATCGTTTGATTCGGAAACGTTTAGAGGAATGGGTCGACCCTTGGCTACTCTCATCATAAGGAACAACCAAATCAGATCACTGCCTCAACAAGTGTTCGAACCACTGTTTGATCGATCGGAGAAAAACTATTTTCAATTGGAAATAATTGGAAACCCCATTGAATGTGACTGTTCTCTGGTATGGGTCGTTACCACAAAATACTGTTACGATGAGAATAATTCAGTCAAACTCTTCAACCTTATAGTTGAGCCCAAATGCGGGCCCAATAAGACACACCTAAATATGACTGACTTTAAGAGCTGTGGAGCACAAGAAAAGTTATCCCCGTCTTGTCTCAGAGGATCCAATAGTTCTGACATCACTCTCAACAAATTCAATGACTGTCTGTTTCTGACAATCGCTGCGATTCTGTTTCAACTAAATTATGAAATTAATTACTAAAGTCTTTTATTATATATAAAGCACTCAAACAAATCAATCATACTTTCAATTAAATGATTAATTCATTAACAAATTGTATAAAAATATACTTAAATTAAAATCCCATCAATTAATTGAAGAGAAAAACGGAAAGCCATCGAATAATTTCATAAATTTCATTGAATGTGATTTTAATTACAATTTCCGTAGGATTTGAATGTAGGAGTGATTTGAAAATAAAAAATTAGCCATATTTATATTTCTTCATATTTCTATCAATGAACAAACATTTGCTTAAACCCCTAATTAGTTATCTTTTGACTCAATCAATGATTCATTTGATTTCTTGTTTTTTTCCTTTTTCTGTAAAACAGATTAAAAAGCAGAGGAATTATTCGTAAATATAAAACTCAAGGCAAGTGTTAATCATATTTTACGATGAATTTTATATAACGTCATAACACAAGTATTTTGTGAGAAAACATTGAAGTCTTTGTAAAACTTATGAATATTTTTAATGTTTTTCCATAACTTTTTTATTTTGAAATCAGTTCTGAAAACTCTTTTGAGTGCATTCCAACAAAAAAGTTTTCATAAAGTTTTAATGATTCATAAAAAATGGTTTACATAATGCGTTCACTATTGGCGGCAATGCCTGAGAGAAGTGATGATCTCTTATATAATGAGATTAAAAAGTAATTGTTCCCGATGTGAATCATGTGAATCAAAGCGATTCAAATGTGATATTCACTAAAATATACGACAAACTCGAAAAACATTATTATTATAACCGGATTTGATTGTAGTCAACCGTCAATACCTCAATAGCCGGGGAGTGAGGCCTTCACTTCACACATGCCTTAAGTGTTGTGTAGAGAAGGTATCGTCAAAATTCATAAATTCAAATGGAAATGTGCTGTGCATTTGGCTCTTCCCTCAACTAGTAAGTTGTGAGTCTTATTTGAGGGATACCTAAAACTGCGCCAAACATTTACATTGTTTTCAAATTTATTTTTGATGGCTTTTCACCGAAAAAACTTTTCGTATTCATTAAATTCAAACTTTGGTTTTGAACTAAGAATAGAGAAATGACAATAGTATCTGAAAATGATGTTCGTTTGTCAAAATTAGCAGTGTTGTTTTCATAAACAAACAATAAGTCCCATTCATTCAAAATGCGAGGTATGTATGGATTAAATAATTTGTGCAAATAATAGACTTTTATTATCAAACGTGTAATTCGTTTCTTTACATTTGTCTCCAATTGAATGAAATGTCAATTACTATATATTCCTAAGTTTGAAACTATTAAGTTAGATAATAAATCATGAAAATAGCAGCTATTACATTTTGCTCAAAAAGGATTTCCCAACAAATTTCAGGTTTACTTCTACGCAGATTTCGAGTTAATAACCATTTTTGACAATAAAACAATCTAGTTTATCATTATTTTACTCATATATATTTTATTCGATTCCTGAATCAAATTGATGGGAATTATATCAATGACCATGGTCATTAATTTTATATCTCTTCTCACTCTTTTATTAAACCCTAAAAGGGATTTAATATTTGATTCACTCAATGAATATAATAATAGCTATAATTCTGAGATATTAATGGTTTCTGATATTAATTTTAAGCTCCAAATCAATTATATGAAAGTTTGAAAAAAATAAATTATGAATTTTTATAAACAAAAGTAAAATTCAGTTCTAATTAATGGTCTGAAAATTCAAGGCTTGTCTGGTATACCCCTATGTGTGTCCCCTTTGTTCTTAGATTAACAAAAGTTTTAATTTTCTGATATTTTTCAAGATTTTTGATTAAAGTAATGAAAAATTCATTTGTTTAATACTTGGACCGAAAAGTCGTTTAAAATCACTTTATTTATAACAAAATTGAGAAATAATCAGATTTTGGGAAATAATTGGATTTTGGCCTTAAGTTTGTTGAAAATAATTGTCTCAAAAAAAAAAAACTTTTGGCACAGCCTTCATATCCCCAATACTTCTGATTTGTTATAGTTCTTCATTTCATAGTCTGATTGCAATTATTTTAATTCAATTAAACTCTTTTTTTCTGACCAGAATTCGAAGCTTTAATTTGGTTAATATTTGCCAACATATTGGGGTCAATGAGCTGTTGGCCGACCTGTCCCTCGCAGAACACGATATTTCCTTGTGATTGCAACACCACTTCTGGTCAGTTCGTGTGCGGCAAAAGTATTTCAAACAATTTAGTTGTGAAACAAATATTTCAAGAATCTAGTCGTCAGTTGAAACACCATTTGAAGAATAATACGATTGTGTTTAACAAGTTTATATTTGAGAACTCGATTGTCGATGGGTTGGAGCCAAACATTTTGGATGCGTTTGCCTTCACTGAGATAGAGATCGTCCGCAACGACTATCTCCAAACCATAGATGAAAATGCGTTCATATCTTCATATAATATGACAGATAAAGTCCACTTCGTGTCCAATCCGTCGATAGGAGTGTTGAGTAGTGCAGTCATATCCTTCTTCAGAGTGTTGAGTCGGTTCAATAACGCCAGTCATATAGAAGTCATTGATTGCGGACTCACTTTCATTCCGGACAATGCTTTCCGCCCATTAAATGGTGTCCAGAGTCGACTGACCAGATTGTCCTTGATGAAAAACAGAATAGTGAGCCTGGGCGATTTCGCCTTTTCTGATTTGCCAAATATTAAATTCCTAAGTCTTCAGAAGAACTTGATACAAAATTTTAGTCGACTATCCCTCGTCTTCAGTGATAGTTCTGAGCACTTATTCTTAGATCTGAGCAAAAATCAATTGATGTCCTCATCATTCGATTCGGAAGCGTTGACGTCAATCAACCGTCCCTTTGATTTACAGCTCTCCGATAATTTCATCACTTATTTGAATGAAACTATTTTTAAACATTTATTCAAGAAATCCATTTCAATAAAATTGTGGAGAAATCCAATCAATTGCAGCGATTGTCGAATGAAATGGACGTCAAATGAAAAACTTTGCGGTCTTTCAAACAATTCAATCAGTTATTCACAAAGAATTGAATTTCAGTGTAAGTTATTTAAAAACAATTTCATTCTGTGTCGAAACAATACTTATTCGGGAACTGAGGACCTATCAGACAACCCTTTGCCCTGTCCTCTCATCAGCTACTCATCCAACAACTTAAGTAATATATTTGTGATTCTGTGCTCAATATTATCGCTAAAATATGTTATTTAGTGACCAAAAATCAATTTCTCTTTTATATGATTTACTCAAAACCTAATTAGACTTTATATTAGTTGTATTTAAATATTTTTTGGTATAATTTCAATAAAAAGTTTATTTGATATCGAAATCTATTGAAATGAATCCTACGCTTGAATGGAAAATATATAAACTTGCTAATTTTCATAAATAAATATCAAAACGCATTTCAAACACAAAAATTTGACGCAAAATAGTCTCAATTCATGAATAGTCCATTAAATCTATGAATGAATAACTTGGTTACTCTCTACTTCTACAGTTCAAAAATCACATTTGTATTGAAGAATTACCATGATAATAATGAGTGGGCGATACATTTAGAATTCAAGTCAATTTGGATTGGTGAATCATAGAACCACCGGCTCGTGCCTAATAGCTTTAGTAATAGTCAATTGCTCTTGGCGTTCTTATACCACTAAAATGAATAAGCAAGGATCATTTTATCTGATCTTAAAGAAGAATAATTTTGTAATTTTCTTTTTGTGTCCAACAATTACTAAATGACTTGAAGGCAAATATAAACAACTTTTTAGATATCGATTGTCAAAAGATTACCCTGGTATAAATCTATGTAGACGTGAATATAATTATTGCTAATTGATTACTAAATTACTTCTTCTGATTAACGATATATTAAACTATAATAACTCAATCGGAAAAACGTCGGAAAGTCTTATAACAAATTTAATGAATACATTTATTCAAAAATATCAGAGTATTTATTAAATATATAAATTAATATCTCAAGTATCTGATGAACATTTAAATTATATAATCTTGCCCAATTTGAAATATTATTCAAGTATTTAATGCATTAAACAAAACTAAAAACTCATGTTTTGGTTATTAACACTTAATTTGAGAGAAATTAATGACAGATTGCTCTCAACTATCGGATCAGTAGATAAAATATAAAAGTATTAATCAATAGAATGGGAATATGTCCAAGGTATGATGATTTGGCACTGTTCACACACAACTCGTAGTCGTAATCAGAGACACTGTTAAGGAAGCAGTCATTTGTGTCCTCTTCAGGACAGTGTTGGAAATGTGTTTGAGTTAATTCATTAATCTTTTCATTGATGTGCCTAGTTCCGTTGCACTGAACCCCCACTACAAAGTGTTTGTCCGAATTGGAAGAGTTATACAATAGTTTTCTGTTGTAAAGCCATTTGAAATTACAGTCGCATATCAATGGATTGCTTCGAAGAGTTATGAAACTTCTTCTCCGGCGAAACACCGGCGCGAATACAGACTTCTTCAGATAAGTTATGTTGTTTTTAGATAGATCCAGAATAACCACCCTGTTCATTTGCTCGAAAGTGCCGCTTTCGAAAGAGTTGTCATTTAGTTCATTATCCCTAAGGAATAGTCTAAGCGTTTGGTTATTTGGGGGCAAATCAAACGCTTTATTTGATATCTTATCGATTCGGTTGCCGTCGAGTATTAGATAGTTTAGTTTGGGCAGAGAAAGGAAGGCCTCCCCACCAATACTCACTATATTGTTGTCAATAAATGAAAGTCTTTGCAATGAATCCATTTGTCTGTTGAAGGCTTTGTCGGGAATAACAGATATATTATTATCGGTAACCGATATCTCTGTCAACGATTCAAAACTGTTGAGAAAATCGAAAATTTCTCTTTCATTCGGCGGATCGTTGGCTAAAATGGGATTTTCTGATATCATTAAAATTGAGGCCCTTTTGAACGAAGATTTGAAGGCTTTCTTATGTATTCGTTTGAGTTTTAAATTCTTTGTAATCGATATCTTATTGAAAACAATGCCATCGAAAAAGTCGTCCACATATTCGCTCTCTTTTCCGAATTCAGTCAATTCTGAGTCAATTAGTTTGAATTCGTCGTAAAACAGATTATTTTCGCGATTTTTTCGAAGACTTCTAAATTGTGTGAATACTTTTGTCAAATTGACTCCTGGTTTAATATTCCAGCAAGTTATCTGGCTTATGAATGGCAAACAACTACAGGGTCTAATGGCCTCAGCGGGCGGACAGTTTGCTCCGGCACTTAATTGCAGGTGAAATGACACCAACAATGCTATTGTTTTGATGATAACTAAAGTTAAGAAAAAAATTTTGAATTAAATGTTTTGTAATAATCATTGAATTAATTTTAATGACATATTATTCTACGATTTGTGAACTATTTCTTAGAAAAAGACATTACTTTTAATGAGCTGTTAATCATAATATCGTTTAATGTTTGATATAATCACAAAAACGATTAGATTATCGCAAAAACATCTCATAACTTATTTATGCCTTTTTAGGCGTTTTCCGCTCAAATACATCACTAATAACAGAGATATGAATTTCCCAACGAATCAGTTTTAATGTGAGTTAAGTTGTCTTCAAAAATGTGGCCATTTTTACATCAAATGTCAAGATTTCAAACCAATTGGCATTTTATCGATTAATACAAAATTTATGAATTAATGAGCAAATCAATGAATGGCTCTGAGAGGCGCTTAATTAACCATTGATTTATTATTCAGGTTAATCCACTCCACTAACGTGTTAATGATCTTGGTTAAAAAGAAAGTTAAGAACTCTTGAGATAGTTGTACATTTACTTTCACCGGATATATTATGTCACCTCTGATCGTAAAAATGATAAGAATTCTTTTGGTTTCATAGGTGTAACCGGATGAGTCTTGATCATTTAGCTCAATGGGTGATGCCATGCTAACTTATAGCTACTCAAAGTGATTTAGAGAAGAGTAGCAAGATTCAATAGTGTATAATCATGGAGTAGACCCGAATTGTCAATTCTAATGACTTTACTAACAATTTGGGTGTCATTTGAGTGGTGGTGGAGTCAAATGAGTCTCGACTTCATATACACAACAATCACTTCAAATAAGGCGATCCAAATATTTGTGCTCAGAATAAATAAAAACTTGATTTCTCCGAAAAGAGGAAAACATTTTGAGTGGGAATCTCTTCAATACATTAATTTTGAGTTCATTTTTTCATCAAATTAATCACTAAAACTATTATTCAGATCAAGTGATAAAAATATACCTCATTTTCCTTTCTTTAAAAACATTAAACAATTTTTCCAAATATAAAGGATTAAACATTTAATGACTTTCCATACAAACTATAGATTAAATAATTGGATCATTTCTTTAGAAAATCTCTGAAAATACTTCTAAAATGTTTTCGTCTAAACGTTAATAATGGAAAAATCAGTTATCTATTGATTACTTTACGAAACGATACTAAAAATAGAATCGGGATAACTCTGATTCAAAGAAATCTACAGAATATATACTAAACTACAAACACGTGTATTATAGAATAAATTTTCGTTTTCTTTGAAAGAATATAAAGAGAATATTCTTTATGTGTTTCTGAACCAAAGTCTAATAAAATTTCGCCCACAAGAGCTCATACAACATCTCAAACAACAACTCAAATATAAAAGATATTCAATTTTTAATATTAGGGCTCAGAATATATTTTCAAAGACAATAAATTGGATTATTTGGCAAAAAACCATAATTTAATAATCGATGAAAATTTGAATCCTTGGCATGAATTTGAAGCCCTATGAAAGTGGAAATCTTCAAAAGAATAATAACTTCTTTTGTGCAAAACATCTCATTCGGAAGAAAAATATTTTGAAAGATATTCACATTTGATATCCTTTTCTAAACCAATCTCTGCCAATAGCTAAATGATGGCCAAGGTACATTTCTTGTAAATAGAGAAACACATTTGATGGATACTATAAGAATATATGTGTATATTTAAAGTTAATTTTCGGGGTAAAAGTGATTTACAATTCTATGATATTCGTGGTCTTCCCTACATTTACAGACAGTTGGGAACCACCGACAGAGATATTATCACATTTTCTGCTCTGAAAACATTTTTAAATTAAAACCTTTATATAAAATTCAGAATTTTATGACAATTCTATTCGTAAATAAAAGTTGAAAATGATTTGAAAAATATCTTTTCAATGATTTATTTAAACACAATTAATGCGAAAATTCGCTTTTGAAGCGAAACTTCCAATATTTCAGACATAAAATAACAAACATATGAAACGTTTCTCAAATTATTTTAGAGTTAATATATTTGAAGACTTTTTTACAGATTGTTATTTAAAAATCAATGAAACCCTAAATCTTTTGAAAAAAGCGAACATCTCTTCCAAAGAATGATTTCGTAAAAATACTGTCGGTTTGTTCGCTGCTATTATTACATTAGAGTTAAGCTCTTGGTAACTAAATTTAGAACTTTTTGAAATTCAGATAAATTATTCGGCTGTCACTGAAACCCAGAATAATAAATAACAGTTAACACCAACTCATCTAAAAACTAATATAAAGCTTCCAATAATAATATTTTGAAATCTAAACCATCTTGTTCAAAAATCTCAGTTAACATTCTGTTTTAACTACTTCAACTAATTTAGATAAGATTAATTGATCCCATTTAATGTAAATCATGGTTAAGCGGGGTAAACCTACCTTAAAAAGGATGATAAAATTAAAAAGTAAACTCACCCCTCATTTTCCGATCATTTGTTTAACAAATTTGGGTAAAAAATCAAAAGAGCGATGAATTGGGAAAATTCACTCCCATTTGAAAATCATAAACGAATTGATTTTATCCTTTTTTGATCAAAATTATGAAACCGAAAGTGAAATCTTAAGAAAACTTTTCACTCGAAGAGTTCAAAGCATTGAGCGCTCGGGTGATCGCAAACATCCATTAGAGTCGAGGCATAACTTCAATATGTGTTAAGGCTTGAGACTGTTCGCAATGTTTTTTAAAACACGTTCTGATTTGAGTGGGAAGTGATGGTGTCATACACTCTATTACTAACTCTACGGCTCAGGTATTGGAAAAGTTTCTTCAGTTTGAAAACACTCCCCAAAGAGATCCTAAATAATGAAATCAGAGGCAAAAATAAAATCGTCTAAAATATAAACATTACTTTAAGTCTCTAAAACACTCTCTAATGACTCGAGATTTGCTAAAATTGTTTATACCAGGAATACCAAGGTAGTGGCATGGTATTATTCAATGCTCTACACTCTCATATGTGTGGGTGATATCCTCTATTAAGAATATCGCTAATTCCTAATAAGAAAAGGCTTGTAATTGAACCTACCCGGGGCGAATATTTCACTTCTGATTGAATTATTAATTTTTAAGACAAATTTTGGAATTATTCAAAAAAAGTTGTCGAACATAAAATTAATTGCTCGATGAAGTGGCAAATTCCTATATATTTATCACGTCTCAACACTTAAAACCAATTATTTGAATTTAACATGCTAATACTAATTAGCAATTTGTCTTGAAGAAAATCAATGGAGCTTGACAAATTGAAACTCACCACTCATTTCTGTCTCAGTTTACTAATATTTTCAAAGAATATTTTGAAGATTTTAACTCAAAGTTTATTTAATATTTGTCTGAATTCTTGTAATCATTGGTTGTGTTCATCAATAGATCTGTTGTTTACATAATTCAGTCGTCGCTTAGATTTAAAGTCTAAACAATTAATATTTAATTTTCTCAATAAATGTTTTTTAGAAGAACTTCATTAAAATGTCTCATTTGATGAGTTTATATGAATTCAAAAATAGATGAAATAATCTTAACTTTTGTTGAATTAAATGATTGTTGAGTTAAAAATATAGTTAAGTTTAATGCGAAGAGACATTAGTTTTATATCTAATTGTTTTGTTATTTTGAGTCTCTTTTTATCAAATGTTAAGATTTTATCGAAAAGACATTAAGAGATCCTTTAAATTAGATTAAAACTTATGAAAACTGTAAATATTGTGACTTTTGTGCAGAAATAAAATGTTTTATACATTTTAGACATATTTTAATATTTTGATACAAATGTCAATGAATTCCTGCGAAACCAAATTCCTGACTAAGTTTTGAATCAAATAATTTTGGAGTCAATATTTCAAACAAATTCATCGATAATTATAATTTGGAAGAGCAGTGCTCAGGGCATACATGTTATTAATGATTCACTATTGAATAGAACCTATGAATCAGTAGTTATGAAAAGGAAAGTTGTATTAATCATTAGGAAAGTGCTCTCAAACCAAGAATTTTTAAGGTTGGCTCCAATAATAGCCCTGCAATCAAAAGATAATTCAATGATAATCACAGTTCTGTTTATATAATGGTTTACTCAAAATCGAAATTTGTTGAAAAATATGTACAAATCGACTAAAATATGAGCACAGGATTTAAGTTATTCTGTCCATAATTCAAAGCCTAGCCTCACCTCTTTTATTACAAACACAAATAGATTATAAATTATCAAGGAAACTTTTGTAAACAAATTGAAAAGATGATCATAGTAATTTAAAGCATCTATGAAATTTAAATTTAATTTCTTATGATTTGAGTAAAAGTCAAATATTTTATTGAATATTTCCTTGTTCCATTCTATTCGGGTAGCAAGTTCTGGTTTAAACTTTACACAGGGTATTAAACTATAGTTGCCTATAAATTAGCAAGATTTGTTTGCAACTTCTTTAAGCTCTTAATAGAAAGGAAATCAAAGACCTAAATGTTGGCATCGGTCCCATACATGGGTCAATTGAGTTAGCATCATGCTAAATCAATCTGTTCCGGCAGAATACGGCAATATGAAAATCTTTTTTTTCGAGACATATTGAAATTAAAAGACAAAAAGCCAAGAACAGTTGCTGGAATCAGATGGGAAAAATGCTCAAATCTTTTTCTCTTAATGGTCCAAAACAGCATAGAAACAAATAGTGCGCTTGTTTCAGGGTTATCTTATAGGGTGGAAGGGAGGGAAGGGAGGACAGGTCATAAATACACTCAGCTTATTTCATTGATCGAAAGATTAATCACCATGCATCATAGAGAAGCATCATGATTCACTCCTGATTTCATATGACGTGCTTACATCTATCATATTAATGCCGGCAAAGTTTTTACCCCGCTAACAAAAGCAAGCAAAAATACCAAGAAAATTACATCTTGGTCCGAGAATCCCTTTCAAAAATAATCGTTATTTAACTGATTTTTTTTAATTAAAAATAACTTTTTTAAGTCTTTATTAACAGCTTTATGTTTTTTAATCTTTAAAAGAAAAGAATAACTGTGCAGGATCAATTTCTAGAAAATAATTCAATAGATAGAGGGGACGAATGAAATGCGACTCATCCCTATCTATCTATCCATCCATATCTATCCCAATCCCTATCCCTATTTGCAGTGAAATACGGTATTAGTTGAAGTGATGTTGAATTTGTTGGACAGATGTCACCAATGATTCAAACACTGAATCCAACGATTGTTTTGTTTTTGTTTACAATTAAAAGTAAACACAATTAGAGCCCAAAAATGATAATACATTTAATGCCGTCAGAAATCGCTCGACTCGTGTTGGGTAAGAGTTGATGGATAACTAATTCAAACCATTGGTCTGATTATTGTCTTTGGTTTTAAGGCTATTTAAGAGAAACCGATTGCAAAGAAACCGCAAAACTCTTCGTAAAAGAGTCCAAACATTTGACAGAATATGCGAATGGATTGAAGAATGGCATCAATTACTCGACAAATATCGGCGGAAAATCTCTTTTGGATGTCATTAACGCCTATTGTTGTCTTCATAATAAAGACAATGGAAACCAAAGTGAAGACAAAACCAACGAAAAGAGAAGTAATGCGGAAGTGATTCGTTTGTCAAAACAATTGACAAAAATAGAGACACTTTTGAATAAATTGATTCAAAGCTCAGCCAACGGACAGAATAGTAATCAAAACAATTACCGACTGATAGGATCGCCACCAATGCTCTCGACATCGACTCCACTGCTGTTAAACACAATTGGAGTGAATTCTTTGCCAATTATTTCAAATGAAAGCCCAAAATCCAATCCAAACGAAGTAATTAACACTTCGTCCGGAATTGATTACAATAGTCCCCGAAGAAAGCGAACGCCAAGACGTCGAGTCCTCAGTGGATCGTCGCCTTTGAGACCAATTAACTCAAGTATTGACGACTCTTCTGATCAGACGTTAGTCAATACATCCAGTGATCAGTTGAGAGACGAAAGTGAACCACAGCTGAGGATAGACATAAACGAGCCCTTAGTTCAGCCCGAGTTCATTGTCGAGGAACTGATAAACTTCGAGCCATTGCACGACGTTTTGGCCCAAAATATCAATAAAATGTTCACTAATTCTACAAATGGTGATCAAAATTGTCACCAAAACGAGTCGAATAAAGAGCCCGAAAATAATGACCAAAATGTTGATCCGACAGAATTCCGAATCAATGACGAAGTCGTGAACAATATTTTGTCCAAATTAGAGTCGGCGCCAGAATTCAATACGATTTTAGACATAATAACAGAGAAAGAGCTTCAAATGACTCCCTATAAGAACGTCTCGAGCGTTGAGACGACCACTTCGTCGTCCGCCTCCTCTCTCAATACCCCACAAACCCCTCAACAGAGAGTCAACGCTCAGAAAATTATTGAAAACACAAATTCTGTGGTAAAGAATCTGTTGTCAGACCTGAAGACACCCGAAAAAACAGTGACCTTATATGGATCCCGCAGTCCTTCTGAGGGCCGAATAACACCCGTAAAAGTAACTCCGGTTAAGATTTTTAGAACAGATTTGGCCCAGGATTTCAACTTTGTTCTCAATGATAAGAATGTTCCCATAATTGTGCCAAAAGTGTCGCTCGTCGGTCAGGACTACGAACTATTGACTAATTCGTTAGCGAACAGCACAAACACTTTTAATGTGTCTCTTCAGTCGAGTGTTAATCCGAGTCATCCATTGATCAATAGTGTGGGCCCTTCTTCTGCTCGCAAAGTATTCCCAAAAAGGGGTAAATCTGTGAATTTCGAGAAACCGTCGTCAGAACTACAGGTGCTTCACAAGCGCTCAGAATTAATTCCTCGAAAAATACTTCCCAAACCAGTAAACAGTGTTCGGTCGACAACAATAATAACTCCGGTTTGTGTGGAACCCACCACCGAATCAGTTCCTAAACAGACTATTCTTTTAACGAACAGTATTTCCAACGAAAAGAATTCTCAAAATAATGACAAAAATGAGTCTCAGAAACGACTCCTTCCCAAAGAGCGAAACCGCAAACGACCCAATCCTAGTGATAATGAGTCCTCTCCTTTAAAAATAGTGGTAAGTGTTTCCACTTTTTATTCCAAGAATCAAATTAAATGAAACCCTTTTGTAGGCCTCAGACGTACGGTTCCCGACGGTCAACATATTGCGGAAAATGAATGTCAACAAAATGGATCAGTTTCTCAAACAAATCCATTCAAATAAATCGGATTAACTTTTAGTCAATTATTTTGTTTTAATTTTCATATATTTATCGGAAATTCATTTCAAATATATATTACTTTAGATTCAAATAAATATCTATTTAGTCATAAATTCAGTTGACTTTGAATTTGTTTTAAAAGGTTTTCAATAATGTCATCACTTTTTAGACTAATGTCTTGAATGATGACCTCTTCGTGTTGAGGGTCGGGCTCTTCCAGTGTTGACCACTGACTCTTCAGCATATTTGAGGCCATAAAATGATTTTGTCTGCTCTTCATTCTGGACTCAATCAGTTGATAACTGCCCTTTAGGTAAATGAAGACGACTCGGCACAAACCATTGGGTACTTCCCTCAACAAATCTCTATACACTTTTCGTAATGAAGAACAGGTGACAACAATTACACGCTTTTTACTCTTGACTTCTGCTGACATGAGTTCAGCTTTAGAGACATAGGCGTCACGAATGGATCTGAGCCAACCCCACCTGTCATCATCGGTCAGTGCAATTCCTTCCGACATCTTATCGACGTTAGCCTTCGGATGGAGTAAATCGCCTTCAATATAATAACACTCAAGCTTTTCAACCAATTTTTCAGCGATAGTGGTCTTCCCACAGCCACACGTCCCCATCAGGACATAAACCGGTACCGCATTCGACATATTCTTATTTAAGATAATTTGGTCCAAATATTTGCTAAAATAGTGGAGATTTAGTCCCAAAACGAATGGGAATAAAGTTTACGGCTTTGAGAAAAACATTGAAAATTCTTATCTTCTAATCAAATGATCCTTACATTTGTTGCTTGGATTTTGTGGTAAATCAACGAATAAAGTAATTGAATTATCGCAACAAAACTAAATGGATTATTAAGTACTTGAAATGTGTCTTAAAAACTGTTATCAGAGATAATTAGTAATAATTTATGTCGATATCAATCCAATAGATTTTCTAACCTTTTATTAATCGATTTTGTTGTTGACTTAGGAGTTCCCTGAGTTTAATGGGTTAACTCTTTTTGTTGTTAACGAAACTCATTTAATTGATAGTTAGGTAACACTCAGTCTTCAGAACATTTCACTCATTCAATAAGTTATTCACTTAATGGCAATAAATGAGTGGTTTGGCTGACACTCAAAACTCGATTATTTTGAGACAAATGAGGTTTTGGTCCAAAACTATTCACTTCAAACACTTTTCTTTAGATTTCTTTTCCACAAAATTGTTTATTAATTTGTTTTGTGAACTGATTTCATGACTTCCAAGGCGATTCTTCTTCGGAATAGCATTCAATTTGTCAAATGATAAGAAGCCTTAAATCCCGTTTATTGTTGTTTTCCTAATCTTTGAAATTCATATCCAGGAAGTATTGAATTCAAAGCAATTGTTTTTCAGGAAAACAATAATTTACTTTCAAATCCTTTGATCAAAAATGAAGACAATGACAGAGAAATGGATTCAAAGCCATAGAAATACTAAATCATTGTTTGGATAATACTTTCATTTGATTTTAGATATACTTTAGATATATTATAAATCTATTCCCAAAATTATGGCCTCTTTTTGAGAATAGAGTCCATATATTTTCAAATTTGCATGCTTACAACTAATTCAATGTAAAGCGACGGATAAAATAACAAGGTAAAATTAGATTATATATGAAAGTACTGGTGATTCTGATAAACTTAAGTTGAGCTATAAAAATTTTGCAAGAACAGAATTATCTGATGATATATTCAATGACAAGTTATAAGTAAATAGCATCTAAACAACGGTAATATCTGGTTTTCCCGGTGATTAACAGATTAAATAGCTCATTTAAATTCGAAGTCCACGTCTTGGTCCTTGAAATGTTATTAGAGGCAAATCAAAAACACTGAAAACTGGCATTTCTTTCACTTTCGACACAACTGTTAATCAATAATTCAATCAAAACGAGTGAATAACAAATTGAGTTCAATTCAAAGAATATTTGAAAAACTCGACAAAATATGATATGATTTACGATTCTATTGATTAATTAAAATTCATTTGAGACATATTCTGCCCCAAAGTTATTACATATTTCGCTTCAATTCTCAGTCTTTCAATGACACAAATATGACCATGTTACCACTCAATCAGAGATTCGTGATTCCTCATTTGAGCCCAGGATTCACTCTTTAGTTTGGTCAACAAAATAATCAATATTCGCAAAGTTTAAGGTGAAGTTCCAGTACTAATAATTTGCCTTGCTTCTAAAAAGGGTACACCTCTCTTTTACCTAATTATATATAGTTATTTAGGGAGTAATATATTACTAAAATTATTAAAATTACTAATACTACTAACACTACTAAGAAGGTACTTGGCTTTCAATGACAATCTATATGTCATTAAAACTGAATTCCAAGAATTGCGATAAAAACCCGAATATTAAATGCAAACAAATTCAAGATTTAGAGATTTCTAATTCATCGAAAACATTTGCTTTAATTAATTAAATTGGCAAGATCTCATCCAAAAATTACTTAATTAGTAAATAAACTTGAGCATTCTACTAAAATGATCATGGTCCATTTCGCTTTTCATATGAATAATAAAAATAAATATAACAGTTATTGAAACCGAGATTAAGGCAAACATTAACTCAAACGGAAAGTCACTGACATTTTAATTATAGACTTTAAAGGACTTGATTTCATAATTTTTATATTTTTATCTTAAAGTAAATTAAGTTTTCAAATGAATCGCAATGAAAGGCACCTATTCTTTAATTATATTTAGTTTGAGGTCTTTTTATAGCATTTTGAGTCATAAATTCTTATTGTTTTTGATTCAAATCAATTGCAAATTAATTCCTATATTTAAAACACGAAAATCTTTTTAAATTTTTGAATAAATTAATGAATATTTGAGAAAACATTTGAATTAATTTTGGGATTTTACGTAAAATTTTGTTAATTTGGTTGAAATCCATTTTTGACATTAAAACAACGAAAACGACTTTTTTTTGCAATAATTTGATTCGGATTTAGAGATAAATTATATAATCATTTAATTCTCTTCTATTTTACATTAAGTTAATAATCAAATAAGTGATTGATTTTTGTATAAGTAATCGATACTAAATTAAAAAGACTTAGCGCTAGAATTCTCACCAAATACTCGATTTTTTCTCAGCAAAGATCTTGTTATTTATAAATTGAGTTGAAATTAATTTCTCCTTGGTCTGCTGGTTGTCGCGGGTATAGTCCCATTTGTGTTGAACCGTCTGTTTCCCGAACCAAATCGTCTTCTGCCCGAATCAGTGGTCGAGGGACTGGCTGTGGTTGATGTGGCTCCTCCTCGACCATTGTTATTGAGTTGATTGCGTCGGTTATTATTTGCGTTATTTCCTCGGGAAGGGGTTCTTGTAGTTGTTCGTTGAGTTGTCGAGGCAGTAGCTCTTTGATTAAAACGTTGATTCTGAGCCGGCGATGGTGTGGTTGGCGTCACTCTTATTATCGGAGGCGTTCTCTTAATAAATGAAGGAAGTGTTGGTTTAACCCGTTCTAAGTGTTTCGGTAAAAATGGATTCGGTTTATTTTGGTTGCGATTTCTGGGTTGAAATAGTTTTGTGAACCGGTCATCACTAAAAGACTGGACTTTCTTATGGTTCTGGCCATTGGTGTCGTTGACAGCATTTACCGGAACTATGGGTTCGTTATCGTGAGCCGATTCCGGCAGATCCTCATCGATATATTCCTCCGCAAAATCAGGACTTTCTTGTGACAAAACCTTTTGCATCAGAAGACATATCACCAAAGAATACAGAAACTGATGCTTTGAAAACTGAAAATAATCACAATTTCAATACTCGAGTAAATTTTGTAAAAATCAATTAAAAATAAATGAAAATCAAAAACGAAATATTGAATAATTGTGAAAAAGTAATGAAAAGTTTTTACCATTTTTGAAGCGATGGGTAGAGAAGAGAGAGAAGAAAGTCTAGACTAACGACAAAATACTGTGATTTGAGATTCGCTACAATTTTATAAATAGTTTGTCTTCGAAGCAAATGACGTGAAACTAACGAATAGATAGTTAGGAGTGATTGCTGTTCACTGTTTGCACAATTAGCTTATGCCAGAGATGTGTCCAATACTGGTGCTGACCCACTAACCCCACTAACCTTTTATTCACCGATCAAATAACAGACTGAGGCATAACATAACAGACTTGGGCTTTAAGGAAAGTAAACTAATACCAGTGGTAATACCTGTGCCGCTAAACTGGATTTAAGGCGAATCTTCCAAAGCGGTGGTGAACAGGAGAACAGGCTGTCCCACTCTCCACGCAAATCGATTACACATTTATGTACTTCTTTTTATTCAACACAATTCTCGATTGTCTTTCAAAACCTGTATTTCTAATGTAATACTTAAGAAGTTTTTCTCAAATCTATTGTTAATTCTTGTGATCTATTGTGGGATTGTTTAACAAATTCTTGTTTTCCTGAATTCCCAAAACTTATTTGGACTTTGGCTCCGATTTTACCCAAACTGTGTTCTGCATTGTCTTGAATGTTATGCTCTGTCCTTAGGAATGATGTAAATGGAAGTCAAGGTGTGGTCAAAATATGTCTTCAGATTAGACAAAATGACTAACTTTAAGAATAAGTGCTCTCAACCGGTCTCAACAGGTTTGAGCTAAACTGAGGCCAACAAACTTAAACAGTTGTCGAACTGATTCTTATAAATCGGTTGAACACTACCAAAGAGCACCCCATAAAACAAAATCAATTAAAAATATATTAAATAATTTTTATGACATTGAACTTGGATTAAAAATTGTGGAATTATTCAAAATTCTTTGATTAAACTCATTTAGAAATATTTCCTCGATGTGACCAAAACACGTGATATTCCAATTAATGCATGGATGCAATCAAAACCATATTTGAGGAAAAAATTCCACAAATTTCCTTATAATTCATTAAACTATTTGTTATCAAACTTTTCTGGAATTTAATGTTTTTTTTTAAAGAAAAAATTATAAATTTTGGATAATCTGAATGACTTACAAACCAATGAGTGATTAAGAGGTACAGTATTTCCACATTTGCCGATTTCCAGGGTTATCCAAAAATGTTTTCAAATTTATTTCTGTAAATTTTAATGTTCTTTGACTTGATTTCGTCTTAAAATTCTTTCCCATTATTTTGTGAGAACCAAGGATTTTGGTTTCGTCTCACCATAAGTGGCGTTATTTAAATTTTCCACTATTGAAAGAGACGATCTAGATAAGATTTGGGTTTTTCATTCCAAGAAACCAATAGACTGGGTGCCTTCTTGGCCCTCCTGGCTATTTACTGGCTCATTTATTTTCATCTTTTGAAATAAGAACATATATCTTATGTAATTTTTGTCGATTGATTTTCAACAGACAATAGACCAGTTCTGACCAGATTTTACACAAATCTATTGAGAATTTCCCACATTTTGCTCACAATTACTCGCTTTTCAAAAGACTACAGAATTTGTTTACAAATTATTTATTAATGAATTGTCGCTAAACTCGAAAATAAATATATTTCTTAAATATGTGAAAAATAAATAACATTTAAAACAGAATCTGATGTTATATTCATATGAAATGATATTAAAATTATTATTTTTAGTAAATCAGTGCTCAGAGAGTACTTTTGTACTTATAATACAAGACAATCACAGTTTCCATGGTACAATCTCAATTTTAGTCTTGTTTTGCAAAACTAGATTGTTTGAAACATATAAATTATAAAATATTCAATAATCAAACATTCTATATTTCAATTAAATTGTATCAATTCACCTAGTAATCAATAAATGATCAATAACTTATCATATTTGCTCCAAATATATTATATTTATTTACTCTTAAAAAACTAGTATCGCATAATAGAATGGCATGGATCGAATAAGGGAAAAGCCAAGGACAAAATCTAATAAAATGAATAATTTCCTGTTAAATATTATTAGCAATAAAAACGTAATACAACTGTCAATCATTGGAGAAAATGTCTGTATTTATAAATTTTTAGATAAAATCGTTGATTAAAACAATTATCAAAAATTTCGCGATAATAATAATGGAGTGACATTTGAGTTCATTTGAGTGCTTTTCGATAATCGCTTATAAATCAAATCAAAGCCAAAACGTTGGGGTATTTCAAAGGGTTTGATGTTTTCAAAGAAAGTGATTAATTCACTGCAATTATTGGTGACTCTCCTCGTCTTCGCATTCAATTTGCATTCGATTCAAAGTAAAGACAAAATGAGTAAATGGACAGAAATAGTCAGAGATATGACATTACGGACAAATCGAAAATATCATTTGCCGCTCCCCACCGGCCCCTACCCTAACGTTGGGCACATCGACTTAATGACTGGAACCGACCAAAATGATGGCGTTTTAGTTAGAATTTTATACCCGGCTTCAAATCAAAGCGTTGACCCAAAAGAGAATAGCGATAAGTGGACTAATTGGTACCCGAGTGAAGAATATAAGACGGGTTATTTGAATGCCGGAAACATCACCTCAAGTTTAATAATCAAACTGAGCGATATGCTCAGCTCCAATGTCTACATCCCTACTGTCGAAAATGTGGAACCCCTTCGTTTGGATAATCAAGCGTTTCCTGTGATAATATTTTCGCATGGTCTTTCCAGTTGCAGAACTACCTATTCTAATGTTTGCTATGAATTAGTCTCCTATGGATTCATTGTCTTCGGTAAGAAAACATAATTTTTTTTAACTTTTAACACAATTCCGGAATAAGACATCCCTTGGGAGCCCTTTAAGAGAAGACAATAATAAAAACTTGATTTACAACACAATAGAAGAGAAGACAAACTCATCAATTAATGTAAAACTTTTTAACCAAATGATGGCTTGATTTCAGAGTTCATCCCATTGTTTGGAGAATAACGAAATTTATTCACCAATTGATTGATTTAATCGCTAAACATTTGAATAGAGAATTAATTCTAATTTGTTTAATGTTTAGAATTGGAGCACAGGGATGGCAGTGCCTGCACCACATTCTATCCCAATAAGGAATATGGGAACGGAAAAGAACCCTTCAAATGGATTGCATTCAAACACAAGAGTGAGTTCCCGGATGAAGTCGAGGGGCGAACCCAACAGCTTGAGCTACGATTGGCGGACATTAATAAACTTTTAGATATAATAAATGATTTACAAAATGGAAAACAAGTGAAGAATGTATTGAAGACACAAATAGATAGTCAAAAATTCAGTGGACTTTTCGATCTGAACAAAATCATAGCAATGGGTCATTCCTTTGGATCGGCCACTACTATAAAAGCCGTTTCTAGAATAGAAGCCATCAAATTAGGCGTATGTTTGGACGCCTGGATGTATGCCCTAAAAGATGTGGACACTTCTCGTCTAACAAAACCGCTTTTATTCGTAAATATGGAAAGATTTCAGTGGTCCGTAAACCTGAGAGAAATGAAAAAATATATCCCAAATGACGGCAAAAATAGCCAACAGAAAAAAGTACTGACAATTAAAGAGGGAAAACATACGGATCCGAGTGATTTGCCTTTTGTCTTGAGTTATGTCATTAAGAGACTCATTAAAATGAATTCAAATGTCGACCCTTTTATCGTTCATGACTTGTGCTCCGCTCTCAGTCTCCAATTTATTGAAGACATCCTCCAAAGTGAGTCAAATCAATTGTAAACTCATTTAATTTACTAATCATTTCTATTTTATTTCAATTTTAGTCAAACTCAAGAAAAACAAAAACGATTTCATTGAGAAATATCGAAATCATTTGACTGAAGGCTTAGAAAACGTCGAATAACAATAAAGTAATTTTTTCTGAAAAAAGCAAATTACCTTGTTTATTTTTGATAAACTAAACTAAAATATTTATGTTATAGTAATTTAAACTTTTAAGACGTCTCAAAACCGGAGCTCTAATAAGTTTTTAAAATAATATGAAAACCTATTCAGAGTTTATAAATTATAGTGTGTTTGATGACTAGATCAATTGGTTTCACCAATATCATATGACTCATATGATATGAGTGAATCTAGCTCATCCAACATATAGTCTCAATATGATTGCCATAAGATTTTAGAATCTGAATCGACTCCAGCTTTAAAACTATGAATATTCTGATCGGAATCTCTGAAATATCAATAAATAATGATTTTGTTGACTGGCTTTGAATTTTCCAAGTTTACCACTACATAAAACATTGAAATAGTTTTTTATTCGGCTTAAAACGAAACTGGCTCATATTTTTCCATCTGGATATGCCAAAAATGTTGACAACTTTAAAAGTCAATTAAACTATTGGTAGTTTTGTGGAATATTTTTGCATATTTTGCAAATTGATAGACATTAGAGTCAAACTATACATGAATTGAGTATATTCTGTGCCATACATAGACTTAAAATTTGATTCAATGAATCACTTAATTTTAATATCAATGTCACAATTGAATGAATTGATGCCTAGGTTTTAGTTGAATTTCATTATCAATATTTCTCTCAAAAGAAACAAAAATTTTGATTTATGAAAGTGAGTACAGAAATCATATTTTTATTAATTATTTACATTCTTTTGAATATTCTTTTAGTGGATTCGTTGACGAAATCTGTGGGAAAACTGAAATTAACTGATTGTAAGACAAAATATAAGGTTAAGTATCGAATGGATAAAGAGATCAGAGATATTGAGCTTAAATGTGTTGTCGACAAAAGACTAGAAAAATTGGATCCGAATCCAGACATTCAAATCTTATTCAAAGAATACGACGAAAGATATTTCGGTGGACTTCTTAACCATAGAGGGGTCGAAATAAGTTGGAGCCAACAATTGACGGCCACTTACGGCATAACTGACAATGAATTGTAATCTTAATATTTCATCATTTTATCATTAAATGGTTTAATTTTAGAGGAGATCCAATTCCAATTCGGATCCGTTTGTCCCGTCCTCTTTTGAAGAGTAGAAAGGCTTTGGTGGAGACAATACTTCATGAGATGATCCACGCATTGGTTTGCATCAAAGAAGATAAATTTGGTAATCAATTGATATTATATTTTATATTTAAATGACATTCAATTTATAGGCAATGAATGTCACGGACCTAATTGGAAACGAATTGCTAAAGAGGTATCCGAGAAGTCTGGGGCCACCATAACAGTTACCGGTGATTATCACTGCGTTCAGTGCGACCACAAGAACGACAAAAAGCCAATCTTAGGAAAAGCCGAGGAATAGAATCCAAATCAGAATCTAATATATATTTTCCAATCAATTTATATATCGTTTATTTAATTTAATTATTAGTTTATTGTATTTTTTAATGACAGGAATTTATTAATCAGTTATTTGACAAATAAATTATTTCTAAAATTAACAAGTTCATTTATTTTTAATCCAATTACAATTAAATATATTTTGAGTTAAGTTTTCGGATATTTTGATTTTAACAAAATGAATGATATCCAATAAAATAGCAAGGTTAAATATATTAATTTTTCAAAATATATTAGTATTTAATCAGATTTAACAAAACCAATGTTTTATAAATAATTTTTTGTTAAAATAACGAAAAATTGAAGCGATTTTCGCTCTTATTATATATATTGACTCAATTTTAACTTTGACTTTGATCTAGTTAATTTTGTGAGCTCAAATTTGTTTTTTATAGGCAGTGAATCTATCGAAGAAGGCTTCCCAAATGCTACCAGGCACAGTTTGGTGTTCTCTTACTAACTCTTCGATTGCATTCTTTGTTTTTTGAGCCAATTCTTCTGCAGAAACAGAGGAGTCGTATGGAATGGGTTGTCCCACATGTGTAATCAATTTGACGGGAAACCCTCCATAGAAAGGCACGACTGGTAGACGAGTCCATTCATAAAGTGACCGAAGAAGACATCGACACCACTTGACAGCAACGAAGGCTTCCCTCAGGTTTTGTGTGAACACAGGAATTATGGGTACTTTGGCCTCAACGGCAACCCTCGCAAATCCAGTTCTATTATTCCACATGAGTTTGTATCTGTTGTCACCGAAAAGGCCTTCCCTGCAGCCACCCGGTGCTATTGACAATAAGCTGCCCTCATTAAGAAGTTTGACGCACTGTTGGACGGGTCCGGTCAACACTTTGAGTTCTCTCATCAGAATTTTAGAGCCCGGAATCATAAACAGGAAGTGATCGCCAACTGAAGAGATAAACCGTTTCTTATAGAGTAATACTTTTGTCATCAAATAGAAGTGGTCCAGAGGTATGACTCCGTGATAGTAGACTATTAGTGCCGGACCTTCCTTTGGAATATTTTCGAAGCCACTGACTTCATAGGAGTGCCAGAAGTATCCATGGGCCTCCCATAACATCACAATAATAAATAGCAACCCTTTCCATCGCTGTTCACTTTTGAAAACTCTTTTTGCGTCCATTCGTTTGCGATTTCGGTAGACATACATCACTAAAGTGGTCACATATAGACTGATGAACAGAACCACTGGTATTATGAAGAATACTGATATGAAGACAATAAGTACCAAAAGCCAGGGAAACATAAACATCTCGTGAGGAATGTCCACAAACTGATTGATTTGAGGGTTCAGATGATTGACTTGTATTTCATAAACGTATCGATAGAACCAATGATAAAATCTTTGGAATAAGGCATGCATTTTGATTGATAATTGACTAGATCAAATTTGGACATTGAACAAAGGCAGATAGCCATTTAGACCAGGAGCATCTCGAATTGATAATACTTTTTTGACATTTTTAATGCAAAACTTGGAGAACCTTTAAGAGCAGAAAATGGTTTAATGAGTGAAAGTAAGTCAAAGGAAAGTTTAAATCATATACTCATTTAAATCGGAATATTTTCATAAGTTTTCCTCTTATTTCAAATCTCATGAAATTCAAATGAAATCTCTAATCAACAAAAATTTCAGAGCGTTGAGTAATACTGAAAGTAGTCTTGGTGAATAATAAACATAATCTTTTCCAATAAATTAATTACACAAAAAAGTTGTATAATTTCTGATGAAATAAGTTAACAAAACGAGACTTGAGATGTCTCGTGATGTGCCGTTTCGAGTGGAAACTCAATTAGAGGAAATCCACAAAAAAAATATTATGGCTGTTCTGATGGCTGTTCGCTTTGATACGGAATTTACATAATTAAACCACTTTTATGAGGGCTTTCCTCTAATCCAATGAATAGAACATATAATCAGTAAAACGGAAGCATTTGTCTGAAAGCGTCAAAAACAAAACCAAATTAATTAAATTTGATATTAACATAGAATACTAGGCAATAGTGGCACACGATTTCTAGTCTAATCAAGAGCACAGTCATCACAACACAAGCAGAGCAGAGAACTCCTACTTTTCTGGCAGAGCTGAGCGAGAAAACAGCTTCAGAAAAGTTGTCCTTCAAAGTTATCGTTTGCTATTATCATATCTCAAGTGAAGTCATATATCGATAGTTATTGGGTTTGGATTTCTCTCATTCCTTGATCTCAATAATTATTATTTGATTTTATAATATCGATGCGAAAACTCTCTGTTTTTATCACATTCAGAGCCGATTGTATTCATTGAGATTTGTGAAAACTTTAGTCTTGCATCAAATTATTTGCAAGACTTAGGGCTCAGTTCTCGGCATTCCTGCAACTATTGAAAGTGAAATTAACTTTTGTTTTTAGACTTCAATCCGATTGGATTCGAGTGATTTACTAAATCTCATTAAAAGTTTAATTGAGTGCATATTTGTCTGGATTACGACTTGAGGTCAGTCCTTAATTGAATTTTTTCTCAATCTTCAATTACTCTTTTTTACCTAGTTAATAACATTGAACTCTAGAATCGATTAACTTTTCATTTTCCTTTTGAAACTAACAATTGCGCTTGATTACCCCTATTTATTGATGCACAACTTTTTTGATGCAAGATCATTTATGCATCAAATACTGTTAAGTATTTGGTGACCATTATTTAGATGTCAAAATGAGATCAATCTATTTTTGTTGACAAATTTATCATGATATTTTTTTCAAAACATGCATTTCTCTGGAATTTGTTCTTAATTCGTGAATTGCAGATAAAATCTATGAATTACCCAATTTTTTGAGTGAAATAATTTCTTTCACTTTCGCTAATTATCATGACTTCCAACCAAAAGGAGTATTTGAAAGAAAACCAAAAATTTTCTTTTATGCTAATTTGGAAATCCAGGTGTTCCTGCAAATTCGTTCTTGAATTTATTATTCATTGAAATTATTCCTAATGTGTTTTGATGGCCACAGTTTGGGTGAAAATTGATCGTCGATTCCAATGGAAAGGCATATAATTAAGAAAATGAATGTAAAAAATCCAAACAATTTGTAATGAATTTCGTTTGCATCGAGTGATTGATTAACTGATTCCATATTTTTAGTCTGAATTCAACCGAAAATAGTTGTAATAACGAACTACTTTTTCCCATTGAGATAAATTGTCTTGAATAAATTGATTTGTTAACCAATTTAAATTTCCATTGGTTGCCTATTTTTCATGACTAATAGCCCTCGTTTAAGGCTAGATAATTATTATCCTCTATTATAAACAAATTGATATAAATTACTGTTGACTTAAATGAATAAAAAATGAAATTTAGTGCCTTTGGAATGACATTTAGATTAATAAAATCGGGCTTTTGGTCATTGGATCCCATTATATACCATAAAAAGCGGTATTATTCCGTCCACTGATTATACAAATTAGACTCAATTTAATTGTCACATTCCTCGAGCAATGAGTCATCGGAGTCACTCAATTGGTATCATCACTGACTTCGGCCCTAAATTGGCCGCAATTTACTTACAATGAGACTGAATGCCAGTAAACCCTATCAATCACTTGGACTGCAATTTAAAACTCATTATATGTTTGACAAAAGATGTAATTCTTGTAATCAGTGAACGAATGAATCGTTTAATAGTTTTCAATTATTTGTAAGAAAAATATGAGAAAACTTCTTCGACTCAAATGTTTATCGAAATTCCCGATGAATTTCACTCAAAAAAGTGTTGAAATGTTTGGGAAAAAATTGAGCTTAAAATTGGAAAAAATATTTGATGGGATTTCTTATTATTTTTCAAACAATTGAAAAGTACCCGAATTATAAAACCATTACAATATTGACATAATTTTTTCTTCGAGCAAATAATAATATGAGAATTGAAGTTATGGTCCAATTATTTTCAGACTTTTTCATCAAATGATGAATTTTATTCTTGTTTTGAATATAAGAGAATTTTTTTGTCGTTTAATGAATGAAAAATTATTTACTGAATATATTATTCAAATTGCCAGCTGGTAATCATGCTAATTAATAATTCAATTAGATATCACCAAGTCTATGTGAACAGTTTGACTCTCTGTGTTTTGTCTACAAAATCAAATAATCAAAACTCGTTTATCATTGTAAACCTGGTTATTCCTAATTTAATTTGATAAGTGTTGTGATTCAAAATCTTTAATAATTATAATGTTTGAGATTATGACCAAAGAAGGACATTAAGCCCCGAAGGCGTCGCATATAATCAACGAACCGAACAATTATTTGATTAAAGCGGAAAAATTCAAACAATTATTTCATTCAATAGTTTTGTTAGTTTTTCATTGTTTTTATATCTCAAACAAAGTCAATATATTCTGTAAAAAACACTCAATTATTTGACTTGAATTATCATGCAAATCTGCAATGATAAAAGAGTTACAATTGAGTTACAAAGTGGATCGCTTTAAAAAGATGTTCTTAAACTGATAAGTACCTCGAATAGATAATTCACAGTAATTGTAAGGAAATAACCGAAACAATTAAGTGTTTAATCCAAATGCGGGAAATTTTAGAGCTGTTGTCTTGTTATGTGTTGTGTTGTGTTGTGCTGTGTTGAGGTCAGTTTTGTTTTTTTGTTTGCAGCAAATTTTTATTGCGATAATACCATTATTCAAATGCATTTACACCTCTTATATCATTCAAAAGTTCAAATCCTGTCAATTAAAATCTTATTCAAGAATTCCCTTAATTTTAGACTTTTTTGGGCAAAAATTCCATTTTTTAGTGAAAACATTTTGAACTTTATTCAAATTATCATTTGAATTGATGTAAAGTTAAATTATCTTCACATTCATTGTCTGAATTGATAAAAATTCTCCCAAAAGTTGAATAAACTTTTTTTCCCCATTCAATAGATTCGGAATAATTTTTTTCTCAGTCACTAATGTTTGCCATTTATTGCATTATTAATACAAATGTAATGCGGGATATATTTCCTCATTTGAACTGATTATCTATAAATAAATTTTCGCTAAAAAATTCTCATTCAATACTTGCGATGAAAGCATTTAAATGCATTTTTATTATGGCATTCATTTCTCGAAATACATGTTTCTCTTGATATTCTTCACTAATATAATCTTTATTTTGCGAATTGATTTCAATCTTAAATTAAACAAAAGATATGGAATTCGTATAAAATTGTTTAAAAACCTTTTCTCATAAATATTTTGTCTGCAAAAAGCGTTTATTGCATTTTCATTAATCCAGTTATATATCAGCGAATTATTTATTGTTTATAAACTGTTTTCTTACATAATGTAATCGTTAGTAATATTGAGAGAAATTTGGCAAATATTTTCATAGATCTTAAATATGAGGAAATGAAATGAAATGTTTTTATAGTCGATATAAATGCATTATATCTGATATCATGATTATAATGATCTGAAAAATTTAGTACATTATGATTAAGATTGAAATTGTTTAACACAATTACTGCCGAACGTGAGTCTCTATGAGCCAAATATGCGGCACAGGAATTGATATTTCAGATCATAACTAACCACTAGCACTGTGTTAGCCATACTCCACAATAGGTATGGTCAAGGTGCTTTATTCTAATTAACAAATAAATTATGATTATCTGCATAGATGTTCTCATTTTCTGTTAGTTAATTAGTTTTATTGGGGCTTAATTTCAATTTCTAATTTGAGTGGGTTGATGATTGATCGATAATACCCTGCACATTCCAAAATAATGAGTATAATTTGATTAAAAATTAATATAAGTAAAATTATTAATAAATTGTTTGCAATGAGTAACAAAAGTCAGTCCATTTCCATAGCTATTAGTAATTGTGTTCATAAATCAGATCCAAATCGATATACAAACTGATAGTCCATTGAATTTAGTGTAAGTCATGAGAAATAAATTTATTTAATGATAATAAAAAAATGTATTATTAGATAAAATACGTGCCAATGAATAAAATATTGACTCGGGTAATATTGATTCCAATTATGTGCAACCAATACCACTGCTCTATTTTAAATAATGGAATTTTTAAAATGTTCTTGCTTCATTTATTATTGACTGGCACTCAACATGCAATCAATACTTCTATGTTTGAGTCAAAGAAAAAAAACAAATGCTATGAAAAGTTTAATTATTATTAAAGATAGCTATGAAATAGTTGACCAATGAGTCAGTCCTTTGAGCTAATGTTAAATGAAAACAATGATAACTCAGAGCTGAGGCTCTCATTCAAAGAGAGAAAAAAGTGTCGAGAGTTTTGAGAGCCGGTTCAAAATTAGTGGCCCATATAGCAAACGCCACCTTCACCTGCGCTCCATTCATATTCAAGGTTGTATTGCAATCAAAAAGCTGTGTATCACTTGTGACTGCAATTTCGAAATCCGATGAATACCTCTTCCACTCGTTTTACTCTATTCTGACTTTTTTCCTGATTTTAGTGAAACACAATTGCATTTCAAATGTTTTGTTATATAATGTGTGCAAAACATTTGTGCGCTTATTATCAAAGTTATTAATTTTTAAAAAAAACTTTCAATCAATAGATATTTTCGTGAATTTGTTATTCAACACATCTTTCCTCAAAATATTGCATTCGTTTGATTGGCTTTGGATTTAAAATCAGTGAAACTAAAGTTTTAGTTTGAATGTGATTTGAATGGCTTTCACCAAAAAGTTAGTGGTCGTCGGCGACGGCGGCTGTGGAAAGACCTCTCTCCTAATTGCTTATTGCAAGAACCTTTTCACCGAAGAGTACACACCTACTGTTTTCGACAATTATGTGGCAAATATTGAAGTTGAGGGCAAAGAGGTATTGTATTGCATGTAATGCATGTCTTCTGATGTAATCTTTGAATGCATGAAATATTCCATTAAAACCATAAGAATGTGACTCATCTTCAGCTCAATAATTGAGTGAATCATGATTTCAATCAACAAATTTAATGAAAAATCTCAATCAAACAGATAATTGATTATATTTTCCAATACATAACAGAATTCAATTCATAGAGGATTTTAATCAAATATCTGGTTATGAATTGAATTATTATTCACTGAATGTATGTTTGAGTCTATGATTTGACACAAAAACAACTGTTTCTCAGAAATTAAAGGAAAACTTGACTTTAAAACAGAGTCTAATTGTTTGAGAAAATAAAAGAACTCTTTTTGTCTTATCTGAAGATTGTTTACCCAATTGTAGGCTATATTGTAGTGTTTCGGCTCTAATTCATTATGATTTTTATGATAAGACGTCAAATATATGACTGACCGGTAACACAATTAGACACAGAATTGCTTTTTAATTATTAAAATAGTAAACAATGATATACCTTCACTGTTATCCAGTTCTTTATCCGTATTATTTATACCGTATATTATTTCGTCTCTCATTTGATTCTTGGTTTAATTCAAGGGAACGTTAGGCCCAATGTATACAAACGTGTGAATTATTGCAATGAATTAATCATTAGTCGCATACAGTCTTATATTTAGTACTTTCTTGTTGTGAACAAAACAATTCATTACATATTTTCTTCACAAAAATCTCAATTCTTAACCTGAATTTCATTTTGATTGCTATGTTCTGGTCGTTAGGCCTTTGATTAAATTTAGTTATTTTTATTCACCATTTTTTCATTCACTTTGTATCTCATGGATGAGTGCAAAGAATGATTTTCCAAATGACTAAAATATAATGACTTTTCTATTAAATAAGAGAAAGAATCAAATTATTATCAAATTTGATATAAAGTTAAAAATAAATTTTTGTGTAAAACTTGTATCGAAAAAATTAATAGAAATGATAGACCTGTTTATCGACAAATATAGCCATTATATGATTATATGATTAAAGAAGTGGTTGCACTCAACCATAATTATAGACCAGTGGCTATGAAATATGGCAAATAGTTTTGGTTTAGCAGGTTGATGCCAGCCTTTCCTATCGTGCCATATTAATCAGTTGAATTTAATTTCTGATATTATGCCAGTAGTTCAGTAGCTTTGGTTGGTTCTTGCAAATTATTAATTCCACGAACTCTTCGTTTTATATCTTAAAAGCTTTATTTAAAACAATGAATATTAAAATATTTTTCTTACTTTCCTTATATTAAATATTTTAGAATTTATTCTTTTATTACATAATTTTTTGATTTGTATTCCGTATACTAATTGTTAATTAGTTGTGGTCTTAATTCTTGTTCTAATCTTTCTAAAAGTTTTACATCAAATTCAACGGAATTTAAACGCATTGTTCATTAGTTTAAGCACTTAAATGATCTGGATTACATTCTCAGTAGAATTGTCTGGCTAATTTAAATCATTCAGTTTCGGGATTAATTTGAATTTCGTGTCAAACGTATAGTTTTTAAGATTTATTTCTTCCATTGAGTGAAAAAAAGCCAACAAATGATTACTTATAATCTCCTGATGTAAGTAATAAATTGTAAAATACAATCTATTCTTGCTTTTATTTGTTATACAAATTTTTGAACCAGTTCTTTTTTATAAACTTTTCAATTTACTCGGATCAACAAACAAAATATTCTGGATATGAATCAATGACTTTGGTTTGAAACTTAAACCACTACTCAATCATTGCTCGAAAGCTGAATATTTTATCATATATTTAGTGCCAATATTTTATAAATGACCACAATCTCAGACATAATAGTGATCGACAACTTGTTATCTCTTTTTTCATAAAATTTCTCGCAATTGGACTAACCTTTGATCAAAACTGATATGTTGTCTAACAATACAATTATAGTTAATTTATGTGTCATTTTTGATGTTAACTCATATTCTCTGTAAGAAACTTCACAAAAACGCGAGAGAGAGAGAGAGAGAGAGAGAGAGAGAGAGAGAGAGAGAGAGAGAGAGATTATCTTGATACAATCTTGAGAACTCATCTAATCCAATGAATTTATTTGACCTGATATTCGTTTGGGTGGTTTCTAAACTTCTCACTTAAAGCTAGAAATATGCTAGATCAAATATTTGATATGATAACTTAATAGAATAGTAAAAACTTATTCCACTTATATTTATCAGTACTCTGAGTGTCTATTATCTGGTTTTTGATTAATTGATTTGAAATACTATTGTTTGAAATTATTGTTGATTTAGTATAAGAATAATACCATTGTTTTCATTGATTGAATTTATTTGGAAAGCCTTAAGCACTTAATGAAAGTTTTAATCTTGAATAATTAAACTTTAATTAATTATATGAAGTGCTCGCCAGAAAATTATTGCCATTAATTAAAAATACATCCATTACTTTGTATATCACCTCTAATTCTGAGACCAAATTATGTTTATATCGATTGCGATTTTAATGAGAATTTTATCCATAATTAATTCAAAATCATATTATTTGTTATAAAGGGATGTCTGGCGTTATGGGACACTGCAGGACAGGAAGACTACGAGCGGATCCGACCGCTTTCCTACCCGGATACAGATGTGATATTAATTTGTTTTAGTGTCGACTCTCGCATATCATTTGCGAACACAAAACTCAAGTGGGAGCCGGAGATCAACACTTATCTGCCAAATGTTCCGATCGTTTTAGTCGGAAACAAATGTGATCTGACATCAGAAAAGACTATAACTGTTGAGGAGGGCTGGAAAATGGCCGACACTATCAATGCCGTCGCTTACGTCGAGTGTTCCGCTAAAGACATGATCGGCGTTAAGAAAGTGTTTGACGTCGCGGTCAGGGCTGCCATTCAGAAGGAATCCAAAAAGACTAACGGCTGCTGTGCTATCCTCTAGACTTGGTTTCAATCATTTTGTCAAATATTTATTTCATTTAACAATAATCATGTTATCAAACCTTTTTTGAACTAAAATTTTGTTATTATTTATAGAAATAAAACAAATTATTTTATTCATACAAAAGACAATTTAGGAGAACATTATTTTCCAATTGATTTAAGGTTTTGGTTCACCAAAATTGAAGGCCAGTCCGGGAGACAACAATTTAAGGAAGTTATACCGAGACATACACCTATCGCAGTCTCCATTTGAGTTTGTTTTTTGTGAAATTTCAATTAAAAATATCAATAGACAAGTTGGCAATTGTGAGAATCAGCGCTTAGATTACTTTCAATCCCCAATATATTCAATAATAAAGATACACTCAAACAGATATTCAACTGAATTCAGAGTAAAACTGTCCCATTGTTTATTAAATTAGAGTATTTTATTTGATTCTCAGTTAGAAAGATGTCTAGGTCACTTTCTTTTATTTTAGGCGACTCCAAATAATTTGTCTAATAAGCAATTTGTTGTCCACTTATTTATTTTAATAGATCTAGTACAATCAGTATAATCTAGTATTGTAATGTAGTATAATTCTAAGATTGAAGGCTATATTTTGAAGTCCTCTTTATCTGTTTATCTTCATTAAAGTGACGATTGTTCTCATTTTCTTCAATAGGTTTTGGTCATTATTCTCTATCATATTCTTATTAAATACCCACTTATTTAGGATTCTATGGATAAGTATACTTGATAGTATCAAGTTGACATCAAAATTTAATATTCAAGTCAAAGTTTTAGACCAAGATTGTTTAGAAGAACAACTTATTGATAGCGCCCTCTTTTGGTCAATTGTTTGGCAAAAATATAACAACAGAAACTCAATCAATAGATTTGTCAACAAATGAGTTGAATTGAAATTAATTATTCCGTAGATTCGGATCTTATTAAGTGATCCACAAAATGGTGAGTCATTTGAGTTCGGTTAAGACAATTCTGATTCCCGTTTATCTGCGTTTAGTCTCAATTGGGAAAAATTAAGTCATTTTCGTTGAGTTCTTCGGCGAAGAAAGTGATGGGAAAAAAGGATTTGGAGAAACAGAAGAAGATCGCCGACGAGGAGGCGGCCGCTCAGGCCTACCAGGAGTTTGTCGCCACTTTCGAGGACACCCCCAAACAGGGAAAGCTCTTTGTCAGAGGAAATGTGATAAACTCTGCCTCTGGAGGTACTCTTTAAGCATACTTTTTGTGTCCAAACATTTGCTCTAAATTTATGCCAACCACTGGTTTCCATTAAACAGAAGAGATATCTGCGACACAATCGGGACGTCTCTATAAACCAAATAAATTGCAAGAACTCGAAGCAAAGAAATCGGTGGAAAGCAAACCATCGGAACCGATATATAAGAGCGAAAAACCGGCCAAAAAGAAGTCCGAACAGAAAAAGAAAAGTAATTTAGAACTGTTTAAAGAAGAGCTGAAACTGCTTCAGGAGGAACGGGAGGAAAGACATCGACTGAAAACTCAGCTCAAAGACTCCGGCTTTAAGATCAACACCAAAGTAGAGCCCGATTTGGGAATAAAACTCGGTTTGGGTTTTATATTAATTCGGTTTTGATTTGATTCAAACAATTGTCTTGTTTTCAGCCGATGAGTACCGCATACCAGGAGTCGGCTCTTTCGATACGGGAGACCCAAACACTACAAACATATACTTAGGGAATCTGAACCCAAAGATGACTGAACCCCAGTTGTGTCAGATATTCGGCAAATATGGACCCTTGGCTTCGGTCAAAATAATGTGGCCCCGCAGTGATGAGGAGCGCTCTCGCAATAGGAACTGTGGGTTCGTTGCCTTCATGAACAGAAAGGATGGCGAGCGCGCCATCAAAGCCCTAAATGCAAAAGACGTTATGGAGTATGAGATGAAACTGGGGTGGGGTAAGGCTGTGCCTATACCTCCCCATCCGATTTATATTCCACCCGCTCTTATGGAGCTGACAATGCCTCCCCCACAAAGTGGTCTTCCCTTTAACGCACAGCCGGACGCAAATGAAAACATAAGCCGCGATCAGTGGAACGATAAGGAAAACTTCGCTAAAGTCCTGCAGAACGCTGTCGTCAAAGTGGTTGTCCCCACAGATCGCACCCTTCTCTGTCTTATCCATAGAATGGTTGAGTTTGTTGTGAGAGAGGGACCTATGTTTGAGGCAATGATAATGAATCGGGAGATAAATAACCCGACGTTTCGATTCTTATTCGACAACCAATCGCCGGCTCACGTCTACTATCGATGGCGTCTGTTCTCTGTTCTTCAGGTTTGTCTCAAAACAATTTTAATCAAACATTTGGTTAACCCTTAATGTAATGATAGGGCGAACACCCCTCCAAATGGAGGACAGACGAGTTTCGTATGTTCGAATGTGGCTCTCTATGGAAACCTCCACCACTTAATCCCTTTCTTCAGGGAATGCCCGATGAATTGGTTGAGTCTTCTCCTCCTCCCTCTCCCGATAGGGCTGACAAACAGAAGCGCAAACCTGAAAAACGTGAGGCGCGTCAGGAGTCCAAAAAAGGAATGCTCAGTGAATCACAGAGGGATCGACTCGAAGACATTCTTAGAAATCTGACCCCTGAGCGCAACAAAATCTTAGAGGCGATGATCTATTGTATCGAACACTCGGAGTCGGCCGAAGAGATTGTCGATTGTATCGCAGAATCGTTGGCCATATTGGAGACCCCTCTCTATAAAAAGATTGCCAGACTTTACCTCATTTCCGATATTCTGCACAACTCTGCGGTCAAAGTGACGAACGCCTCCTTCTTTAGGAAAGGCTTTCAATCAAGACTTGTCGACATCTTTTATGACGTCCGCGAAACTTATATGGATATCGAGGGCAGACTTAAAGCCGAACAGTTTAAGGTATGGAACGTCTCTTTTAAGATAGAATTGACTAAATTTGTTGTCATAGCAACGAGTGATGAATTGTTTCCGTGCGTGGGAGGACCAGGCGCTCTATTCACCCGACTTTCTCATTAAACTTCAAAACATTTTCTTGGGTTTACTCCAACGCGAGGCTGAAGTCGAAGAGAAAAAACAGACCGAAGAAGATGTGGACGGAGTGCCTATCGGGGAGTCCGATATCGACGGCATTCCTATTGATAATATCGATGGCGAACCACTGCTGGGTTCAGACAGCGCTTCTTTGCCCAAATTCAAGCCTTCGAAGTGGGAAACTGTTGACCCCGATGTGGTTGAGGCACAGGCTATGACTACTTCCAAATGGGAAACATTGGAACAAACGAACGAAGACAGCACTGAAGACATCGATGGAAAGTAAGTCATTCAAAGCATTATTCAAATTATTGGAAATTTATTCAATTGGTGACAAACAGACCGTTCGATCCGTCGCCGAATAGCGGTGACGACAGTCGAGGCTCAATGTTTTTGGAACAGTTGAAGCAGGAGTTGTCGAATAGCAATACCGGCAAAAGGGCTAAACTCAGAGAAATTGAAGTAAAAGTCCTTAAATATCAGGACGAACTCGAGTCCGGAAAACGGAACAGAAAACCAGGCGTTCCTGTCTCTCAAATGGTTGAAGACTACAGAAGAAAATTACTTCGTAGGGAAAGGGATGACAGCGACGAATACGAAAGAGAACGCACTCACAGTCAAAGTGAAAGTTCGTTTTCGCCGCGAAGAGGTCGCAAACGTTCCCGAAGCAGATCAAGAAGTAGTTCCCGATCCCGTTCTCCGCGCAAACATAGTAAGGACAGACATCGCAGTCATCGATCGAGAAGTCCGTCGCATAAGAGAAGGTCTCCCTCTCCTCACAAACGAAGAAAATAATTGTCGTATGTCTTCATTAAATTAATTTTTCACTTTTAAAATCGATTTTCATTTATTTTAATTTCTAATTACTGTTAAATAAACTGAAAAAACAATTAAAATCATTAGACATTAGTTTACTTGATATTCATTTTGAATATATTTATCAAAACTTTATATTAAAGATTATTTAAAAGTTAAATAAAAACTAAAAAATCTAATCAAACGATAAAATAATTATAATAATTGCGAGAAATAAAAGAAATATTTGTATAAAAGCATAAGAAATGATGGAAATGAAAAATAGATGTCTTTATGGCAAATGATTTGGCAATTACTGTATTTTTTGAGTCTTTTGTTTTGATGTTTCGATGACTTTCTTCTTTGTATAAGAGCTTCGATAGAAACCAGAGAACAGAATATAGAGAAATACGGCGTTTCCGAAATTGCAGGCCATGTAACCGATGGGCAAATCTGTTTGCATTTGATAGACGACCACAAACCAGACCATTACGCAAATGAATTGAATTAACTGTATTTGTGTTATGTATTTCTTCCACCACAAGTACTTCTGGAATTCGGGTCCCAAAGCGGCCAAAGCGTAATACGAGTACATAATCACGTGAATGAATGTATTGATTATCGGAATTATGCAAATCGTCGGCATATCTGACCATTGATTAACAGAGTAATTAAATTTGAGTCAATTCGGATATTTAGTCAAATGAGTGCATACATGGGTTATATTTCATGAATAGCCAGCCCGCGAACGGTAGTGATATGTGGTGCCACACGTGAAGGAACGATATGTGAGAGTTCTTCTTCCTGAACGCCATAAAGAATGTGTCGAACATATCCACTATTTTGGATAAGTAATAGTAATAAGCGGTGTCTATGAATTGGATGGCTTTCTCGGAAGTGTCTCCTTTTGTGTTCTTGAAATTCCACATTTCGAGTCCAAAATTAGTGATTTGGAGGGTCTTCACGAAGAAGTAGCCGTTTATCGCTACCTGTCATCAAATTATTGATTAGAGATCTGATTAGAGGCTCTATTAAAAAGTGAATTTCCCGGTACTTACCATAAGTATGTCGTACCCAATGATCCATTTCTTCAGATCAAATGGTTTACGATTTTTCATAAACTGGGGAATTATGACGACAACCAAAAGCATATAAATAATGGTTAATAAACTCATTGAAAAAAGTGATGGGTGAACTAATAAATAATTTCTTGTTCGGGGGTCGGAAGCCTCGTCCCAATACTGATGCATCCAATAGAAGGCAGATGTGTTGCGGCCGACCATTCGGGCCAATTGGTTGACCAAATAAGTATCCATTTCTTTATCCATAGTTTTGTCGAATGAGTTATTTTTGAGTAAAGAATTTATTGCTTGATTTGAAGCTTTCACGTCTTGATATGGGAATAACACAGCACTTGGCTCTGGCAAAGAACATATACCCTTGTACACAATTCTATACAATTCGATTATTAACTTTTCTTTCGAGAAAAATGTCTTCAATTATGGATTTATTAAAATATATTGAAAATTATTTAACGAATAAATTATAGACTAAACAGAAATCGCAAACTAAATGATAAAAATTATTATAATGTGTGCTATCCTTCAGTAAATAAATACAATTAGTTCTCCTTATTATTAAATACTTGTTATTAGGACACAAATAAATCAAGTTTTAAAATAAATTGTTGTTAATTGCGTTGAGTCTTATTTAGACTCAACTCCGAGTCATTGGTAAACAAAATCGGTTTTCAAATCCAAATGAAAGTCAATTTCCAAACACTTTATTATTGAAAAACTTTTTGCCAGAGATTCACAACAAAACAAATCATTGACTCAAATACTTTATTCACTTTTTAAGAAAAAAAAATTATCTATGAAAAGCAAAAATCACTGAATAAAAAATTCTGTCTTCAATCGATTATTATTGAGAAATAAATGGGAAGGTTGCTTGAAACACCTTGCCTAATCTGAGTGCAAGCGAAGACTGGGCTTTCACTCGTCGACTATACTCTGGATACTAATAGGACTGAAATTAACAAAAATTTAGATCAGAATGAAAATCGTTAGGAAATGCCGAATAGTTTCCTTATTTTCGACTTTTTTTCATTATTAACCAGAAGTATAGACTCAACAAACCTTTGAAGTGATATCTGACACGTTTTTATCGATTGTATTAATTCTGTTGAGAATTAAGTTTAATAAACAGAAACTTCAATAAAAAGTTTGACTTTTGGCGAAACGAAAGTATGACATAAAATAAAACTTAAAATGAATTCAATTTGTTTGTAATTAACATTATTTGGATCTCAAACCAAATCTAAAGCATATCTTAAAGAAAGCGAAAATGATTTGTGTTTAAGAGTAGAACCAATTTGTGAAGCATTTGATTGACTGGTTTTTCATGTAATTGGAGCAAAACTGAGCAAAAATCTATTCAAATGAGTTCAATATCAAAATTCATGATAAAAACCGGAACTAAAATCAGTGAAACACTTTTTCAGCTGAACTTATAAACTTTGTATTCAAGCCTAACCTCGAAACTAATAATCTCCAAACACTTTGCGCTGTTCTCTTGATTCAGGGCTTAGTTTTGTCTCATATCTAATGAGAAGATTGTGTCAGAGCTTAATATCATTCTAACTATTCGTTAACTATTAGTTGACTTATTTTTCACATTATTTCGCATTTTTCTACCTTGTTTATGCATAAATTCACACTCATTTGAATTTACATTCTATTAGATCTATAATTTATTAATGTAATCCAGGTAAACCATTTGCATTGATTAAATAATTGATTTGCCAAAACTTATCAAGACTTGAGACGAGGAAATCATTGAGTGACTCAAAAAAGTTCTTCGAAAAAACCCAGAATGAAAAGTATAGTCGGGAGTAGTCCTATATAATTATTGGTCAGATTTGTGTTCATTTAGTTTGTAAGCCGTTTATCATTAGAAGAGATTATTTTCTTAAGACTCAAAATTGTTTGCTTTGGAAAAGCGGTGAAACTTTGAAACTGAACCGGAATTGTTTGGATCAATGAGTGGAACAGGTTTTCACTCAAATTCATTTCACAAGTTTTCTAATTTATTCGAGAGAGGGATCTCTCAAAAGCACAACATTTTCTATGACCTGGTCATTGATTTATCAATAATCAAAATTTGATTGAGCAATCTACTTTTTCAATATGTTCATTCTAAACCAGTTTAAACAAATTTTGAATCCCTTTTCTACCAGGTTTTAAAGTTTTTTTATTGTCATGTTTTATAAGAGCAGATGAAATACGATTTATATAAATGTTAAACTTGTTTAATATATAACTAAATAGAAAACATTTAAATAAAAAGGAAAATAACACAAAAAAAATCAAATTTAATTTTTTCTGGATTTGGAATCTCTGATGTGTTTCATGTCTTCAGAATAATTCAAAACTTTTTAAGGGATTATATAATATTTATAGTTTATATACAATATTTATGTTACGTTGTATTTGAAGGGCTCCGACGCACAAAATTTTAATCACTTTTTATTCAAAACAAAACAAAACACAAAATCAGTTATTTTTGAAGAGTTTTTTCAAATTCATTAAAAATTTAATAATTTTTTTGGATCAAAACTAAAATCGTTTTAATTGAGTTATTATAAAAAGTCAATTAATTAAAGACAATAAGAATGGAGTCCATAATTGGCATAAATAGGAGCCAAATGAGTGTATGAATCAAATTTCCAATGGATTCAGATGCAGACGATTACCGCTATTCGTCTTCACTTAAGTATGGATTCAATACAAAGAAGATCACAAAGAAGTCTTCGGTTCCAGTGGTCACTGTTGATGATAGTTCTGATTCAGATGATTGTGTTATCGTCGATAACATCGATCTCAAGAAAGTTGACTCAAATGACAAAAAGGTTGAGACCAAAGAAAATAAGCCACAAATTAATGGTCAAAATGAGTTGATCTGCCAAACGAAGGCCACGGATGCCAGCGCTCTAACGCCTCAAAAAGAAATATGTATTAAACCAAAGGAAGAGACACTAAAACAAAGCCCGAAGAATGAGAAACACATGACTCAGGCTTTGGATGAAAAGTTGGATTCTTTTGTCAAAAATATAAAGCATTTGAAGGAAGACTTTAAGTCGGAAACAGAGAAGTCTGACCACAATCTCCAGACTGTGAAGAATGAGTCAATTGACGTCAAACCGGGTGTTAAACTGGAAGCTCCCGATTCAGATATTAAGCCATTTGTTCTGAAGATAGAGAACGGCATTAAAAAAGAAGAATCTCTTGAATCGGTTAAAAATGAGAAAAACCCAAACGAAGGCTCTTCTGATTCAACAAAAACTAACGACAAACCGATTAAAACTAAAGACATGAGTTGTGTTAACACAAAACGTAAGTTATTCTGCAGTTTATCTCTAATTACTAATTGAATTATTTAATGTCAGTGTTTTTCGAGCCCTCCCTCAGTGATAGAGTCTTGGGTTCAGAGTCTGAACATCTCTTTTAGATTTGTTATGAAATTCAATCATTTATTCGATAGTTTTCAATAAAGTTATAAATAATTGCAAAAACAGGCGAATAGTTTACACATTTTTTTATTTTTAAATTAATTTTTATTTAATATTTTGTTTGTTAAGTTGAGCGGGTCTTCCAAAATAGAGCCTTGCTCATATTGCTCATAGTTTCATTCACTACTGTTACACGACATTCCATTTTCAAGTCGAATATTAGTTAAAATAGTAAAATAGAGCACAAGAACCACACTTTCAGTATTTTTTGGCACTCAATATGATGTGCCAATGAGCAAGGCCATTGCTTGCCTTTACTTATTTCCCATTTGTCTTACAGCGAGTGACGAAGAATCGATTCAAGAAAGTAACTCTTCCTCCGAACGGTTCTCTGTTTTGCTGTCAATACTGGAGAAGATCCGTTCGCAACACCAGAAGCCAACATTTGACCGCATTTTAAGCAAATATAACAAAATAGTGAACACAAGTGATATATCGGATGCAAAACCAATTCTCAATTCATTAATAAGCGTTGCGATCGACAAAAGACTAATCGAGAAAATTAAGGGATTAGACCAAAGGGACGATTCCTTTCGTATAATCTCTGGCTATAAACGGAAGCGAAATAAGTCAAAGAGTTCTACTAATTCTCTGACTGAATCTGATTTAAACAGCAATTTGGGCACTGACTCCGATTCTATGCCCGAATCGAACCGCAATTCTGGTTCTTCCCACAGCTCTGCCCCTAATTTAGAGAGTTTGGCTCTCGAGGGCTACACTGATATCAGCGATATTGACATCAATTCTGCGCAATCACTGTTTGGAGACACAGAACTAAATCCTGAAATCTTCAAGTTATACGAAGTGCCGGTTCCGAAGCCCAGTCCTACTGATCCTTCATTCAGTTCGACTCCCATTAAATCATTTAATCACAATCGCAATATTCAAGTGATTGGAAAGAAAGCGGTTTCTTCTAATTCCAGTAAAAGTAGTGATAAAACCAACCAATCAACCAATCAATGGGTTCCTAAAAAGGATTATCACAATTGGCCTTTGGAGACATTACCCCGATATTCGCCATTTATTGCACAGAAAGGAGATCGTGTGGTATACTTGAGGGACGCCCACCAAATATATATTAACTACGAGTTGCAAGAATTGAAAGACTTGTACCCAAAATTTCACACCACTCCCGAAGTGATAACAAAAGCCATCAATTCTAATGACTATATTATAAAAGCGATGATAACTGATGTGAAGTTCTATCAAATAAATTACATTCAATTCTCGGTAATCCAAATGAAGAGTCTGTCCACAGAGAGTCCCTTTCTGTTCAATGTCTTGTATCGACCGAATCGAGGTATTTGTGATTTCATTGTTTTGGATTCGCTCTACACTTCCTCACAAAGCCTTGAGTGGAAACCGGGAGAAGAGTTCCGATCCCTGTGGACAAAGTCCTGGTGGATGGGGAAAGTCATCTCTAAGACTGTCTTTAATAAGCAATATCCGGACTCACCCTTCAAGTGCTACAAAGTTATGTGGAATACCGGCGAAGACGGAAAACTTAGTCCATGGGATCTCTTCAAACCAGACCCAAAACGGATGCCAAAGAGCTCTTGCAATGGTCTGCCTGTTATTAGAGAAGATCTGTTTAGTATCGGTTATAAACCCACTTTTAATGACCAGTGGCCAGAAGTGTATGGCCTGGATATGAAGGGGTGGCGGTGCCACGAATGCAAACGTATTTATAAAGCATTTAAGTTCATTGAGAAACAAGTCTTCACTCATATCGTCGACATTTTCAGAGAGTGTCTGAACTCAGAGATCGCATATTCTGTGAATCTTTCACTCATTAAAAAACGTCTCAAAAATTTCTTTTATCGGAGAAAAGAGTCACTCATTCGAGACATCACTTATTTGAAGACAAACTCAAAACTATACGTAAAGAAAAGTGATTTCAAAAATTGCGAAGACTTTGTCGATCTCCTGTTAGGTGTGGCCAATGACTCTGACTCTGTGAATGAGGACCAATTTGCAGCTCATCTCAATAAATACTCTCATCTTAAAGAACATACTCCTGATATAGCAGTTGAATGTCCTCCTGTTTTGAGCCCAGAGGATGACTCTGTGGTCAATAATCCGGTTCCATCTGACTCTTCACAGATATCCCAAAAGCCAAATATCCCAAATCAGTGCTTAACTCCAAACAATGATCCGAAGCCTTCTAGAAAAGTAGGTCTTATTGTCTCTATTCGTTTCAAATTAATTTATTTATCTTTTTAACAGAGGAAACGGTCGGCGCCCGACACTAGTCAATCGAAAAGTAACTCTGAGGTAAAAGTGACGGAAAGCACTCAATGGAAAGAGGATTCACAGAAATTTATCGAACAACTCCTCAAAAATGATGATTCCATGCCTTACAGAGAGCCGGTAGACCCGGCGCTGTACCCCCACTATCGAACAGTGATTAGCGATCCCATCGATTTGAGCCAAATTCAGAGAAAATTAAGTTCAGACGAATACCTGAATCCAATTGAAATGCGGAAAGACTTCCGACTGATGTACGAAAACGCAAAGATCTTCAATAAAGACCCCAAAAGCAAAATCAGAGGCATTAATAAGAAATTATATAATAGTACTGAAGACCGACTCAGAGAAATCATAACAGACTGGGACCGGGTCTTTAACTACGAGCAGAAGAGGCAAAAATCAAACGGATCCAAACCAAGGGAACCCACGTCTCGCAATCAGCTCTGGGGTTATGGTTACCAACAGTACTATTGAAAGTATGTGACCTCAAAGTTCATTATAGTTCTCATTATTAATATTTAATGCCTTTTCAGCAATAATTTTGTCCACAATTTTTTGAAGTAATTTTATGTTTGGAATCTTTACTTAAAAGTCAATTAACTGAAACTTAATTATATCTACTTTTTGTATATAAATAATAAAAATCATTTTTTCATTTGATTACTATTTCTTCAATTTAAGTGACGACTAATTTAGTCAATATTTGGCATAAGATTATTGTTATAAACGTTTGGGACTAATATCTGTAGAGAACGCGCCGAACATTCAAATTAATATTCTTTTGGTTAGAGTTTATCTTAAATTTGAGCAAAATATCTGTTATTATCTGTTATTATCTGTTATTGTGGTCTCATATTATGGACGATCTCTTTGACTTGTCTTCTCTGTGGGACTACATTTTGCCCCCACTTATAATTCTCTGCATTTGGTTCGTCTTCATAGTGGTCTCAATTATCACTTATCACTGCTTTGTAGTGACCAGTAATTGGATCAAAATATATGACAACTGTCCTCGAACAGAAGTCAACTGTCGATATGTGATCCGAATGATAACGGGGGACACCATAATGGACTACAATCCGAAAGCGACGACATTTCGAATGGAAATCATTGGTCCCAATAATAAAAGACTTTCTGCTTTTGGTATAAAACCCTATATATTGAGGAAAAGATTTGCGATCGAAGGCGAAAGTCTCCCCGAAAACCAACAGATCATTAGATTTCTTTTGCTCCGCAAAAAGCCGCTCAAGAATATCGTTAAAGTGATTCTCAACCACAACGGAATCGGAGGAATATATGTGTTCTGTATTGAGATACAAGAGATCGAATCGAAATTAGCGAACATAACATTTGTGGACAAATACATAGAAAGACACTCGACTAAGACGGCTAAAACTACCCAGGCCTTTCCTGCATCAGTAAAAGAGGTCAGACATATGGAGTTCACTGAAAATACGCCCTCAAAACTGTTGAATTTCATCGAATATATTATATTCTTGTGGTTTGTAATCAATTTGATTCCGTTCTTTTGCATAACTTTCATCATCTGCTTTGAGATCAAAAACTATGACAACGAAAAAAGTTTTTCATTCTATTGTCAGAGTTATCAAAACGATGTGATCTCATCCCTAATGACTGCAGTCCTGTCCAGTTGTGTGTCCGTTGGTATAACCACGGCTACAATTATTATCTTTCGCTTTGGTATCAAGAGTATCGACTCGACATTCTGCAAGGGTCTCCGTCTGATATGGTTAGGATTGCATGTGATTACAGGAACGACAGCGGGAATCGGAAGTGTCGTATTTGCCATTTTGCGCTTCCAAGACAAGATCACCTCAGAGATTGTGTTTTGGGGCTTTTCTATGGGTTTTGGATATACTTTTCTGACTATAATTTGGTTACCGATTCTATACCTCTTGGGTTTGGTCACCGGCTTCTTCGAACCCGTTATTCTAAAAGCCGACAAAGGAGATAAAGAAAGGTCACCTAAACATGTTCGGCCACCACCTCATCCACCCAAAGACAAAGGACCAAAACAAGCAAAAGACAAACCAGAAGATGCTGTCTCTCCAATAGAATCAGATGAGTCGATCGGAGACAGATATTATGCTGAGCTCATGAAGAATAAGGGAAAAGTCAAATCAATTTCCAAATACTGACCACATTTGAGCCCAATTTTAATTTGTTTTGATTTTTCAATCGAAGACTAAATTTTATATTAATATAAAATATTATTCATATTTTTCAATATTAAAAATAAAAACAAATGATATAAAACTTCACTAAAAATAATTCTAAATATAATTAAATAAAAAAATAGATTTGAAACCACTTTATTAATAAATGAGTAATAATTTATTAGTTATATTAGTGAATCATTTTTGTCATCGAAAATATTATAACGAAACTAATCATTAAATTAAATAAACTTTAAATCAATTGATAGAAAAATATAAATTAGATTCTGATTTGGAGTCTATTCCTCGGCTTTTCCTACGATTGACTTTTTGTTGTCTTTAACTCTCTTTTTTTGGTTCTTCTTAATGAGGTCTTTGTCGATATCGTGGTACACATCAATGATAGCGCCGGATATCTTTTCCACTTCTTTAGCAATTCGTCTCCAATTAGTGCCGTGACATTCATTGCCTACAATTTAGAGATCATACAAATATCGAGCACAATATGAAATGAATACCAAATTCATCTTTTTTTATGTAAATGAATGCGTGGATCATCTCGTGAAGCATAGTCTGCACCAAATCCTTTCGAGAATTGTTGAAAAGATGTCGTCCCAAACGTATCCGAATCGGGAGATCACTTGTATTTTAAATCAAATTGAATTAAAAATTTACAAAATATTTTGTATTGAAATTTACTCAAATTTAGGGTAAGTTACTCCAGGTAAGTTCACCAATTGTTCGCTCCAACCTATTTCAACGCCATTGTGGTTCAGAAGTCCAGAGAAATATCTTTCGTCGTATTCCTTGAATAAGATTTGAATGTTTGGATTCGGATCCAATTTCTCGAGTCTTTCGTCGACAACACAATTGATATCAATATCTCTGATTTGTTTATCCATTCGATATTTGACCGAATATTTGTCATTACAATCACTTAAATTCAGTTTTTTCAAAGATTTGGTCAACGAATCCACTGAAATAGTAATCAAATTACAGTAAAAAGAGATTCATTAAAAAAATTTGTTTTTGAACTAACTTTTCAAAGATTTCAGAGATCTTTTGATTTCTTATCCGAAGAGAACGACAAATGTTTTGTCACTTTTGAGAGAAATATTTAAAAATGAAATTCAATACAATTTATGCGTAAATTCATTCAAAAGTGACATTTATATGGAAAAGTAATCACTCCTTGAGTAGGATTTCAAGTTGAAAGTAATTAGTAGTGTTAATTAGTAAATGTATAATAGAGGACATGTTCAAGCTAAGTCTAATTTGCAGGGCCCTCAAAAAGTGACAGAAAACTCATGACTATGATTTTTAATCTTGATTCACAATGCTTTTTCAATGGGTGATTCAAGAATAATCTAGCATAACTATATAGCAAAGAAAGATTCTGTCAAAATCTGAGGTCCCTGCTAATTTGAATCAATTTTTAAAACATACAAAAATATTCCACATCTGTGTTGTTGTTGTGGTTGAGACCAGTTTTTCAACAATAATTGTAACGAACTTCACATTACTTATCATGAAATCTAAAATAATGTTTAAAACTTAGAAAAAGAATCAAAAAGTATATCAAAAACCACAATAAGTTTAAAACATTCGAGTTCTTCAAAAATAAGCATGGTCATTTACCAATAAAATGAGTTGGAGTTCCGAAAAATAAATTATGAGCAAAAACTTGTCTTTAATTTCGTTTGAAAATTACTGTTAAACGAATGGATTTCCATTTTTGATAATCAATCCATAAGTTGTGCAGTGATTTGAGTGAACACAGAATTGTGAGGACAGGTATAACAAATTTTGAGAGTATTTCCCAAAATTCTTTGCTTCCAATTTCATAGTTTTTGTTAATCATTTCCAATAATGTGTTGAATCCCTTCAAATATAGTTCCTTTCCATTGGAGTGGAGGCCTATTAGGGGAGAGGCTATGGCTACCACTTTCATAACAAACCATATTATTCTGTCCACTATTTTCCGCTTCCAGTTTGATATCTCTTCCAAAGGTTCAATTGAAATGTGATTTCTGTCAACACTATTACAAACATCTGATGCCGTCCTATAAACCAATCGTTTCATACAAAGGGAATGAATATAATGTCTGTCTTTCGGACAAAAACAGAATTTCAATAGATTTGTGTCCGAACCCTTACAATATGCGCACCGACTCATTCCCGTACTGACAAACGGTTGGACATCAATTCGCTCCCAAAACACTCAAATCATTTTATGTAAAACTATTTTATTGTTTTAAAAAAATTGAAAATAATTGAAAAATAAATTATTGTTAAGTTTCGAAACAAATATATATTAAATTCATTTTTCTGTTATTTAATAAATTTAAGTAAATTTCTTATTAATATCTATTTTAAAACGAGAAATGTTCTCAAATAAAGCAATTGATTTAAACGATTCTTCAAAAGGACATCTTTTTCATAAAGAATTGTATGTCGTCTTCGCCGATGAGATTCAATTGGATGACGGTTTCAATCAATTGATTTTTAGAGATTCCGGCAAATCTTTGTTTTCCAAAATTATGAAAGAACTTTCTCATTGGCCAATAAGAGTTCTCATCCACTGCTCGGAGAGGGATCCGAATCAGACCCAAACTCTCTTTAAGGAAGTCTTCGGCATTTGTGTGGTTCCTCTCTATTCTTTCAAATGAAGAGAGCGGTAACTCTTTGGCGAAGAAATGCGAAACTTTTTTCCTTATTTTACTAAAATGAGTGGAGACTCGATCTTCGAGTGATCTGACCTCTCAGGCAAATAAAGTCAATCTCTTCGTGCAGTTCCCGATAGAATGAGGACAGGATTTCTTGGGCGTCAACTCTCCTCTTATCGGACTTTCCTCCGGGAAATCCGAAGCGACCGTCACTTCTCATTTGCATCAATGCATAGATAACTGTTTGTTCTCCTTTATTGTCTTTAGTCCAGAATAAGATATGTGAGGCTTGAACTTTGGTGCTGTGCTCTCCCACAGCCTCTTCCAATCCAATTGATTTGTAATTCACTGCCATTTAAGTTATTTTCAAATTAATTAAATAACTATTGATTTGGTTTTCCTTTTATTCGATTTGTTCGCAAAAATTATGAAAACTATGAAATCACAGCCAATAATAACAATGTTTTCAAAGAATTTGATTCCTGTATAGAAGTTGCTTGCTCAAACTTCAAACATCCAATGAAAGGGTTCATCCGATTGAAGGACTTTTATACGGTTTATACTTTTATATTAATATTTATTATATAAAATATTGAGTTTTGAGTGAATTATTGAGAGTATTATTTTGTTTATTAATCTACAGTTCATTCCGTCCTTCGACTCAGTTTTGAAATCGATTTGTGTCTGAATCTGAAATGAATATCAAACATGTATTTCTCCATTCCTTGAACTCAAACAAAGTGAATATTCATATCTTTTGACTCAAAAGTTTTGAGTCGTTTGAAGAATGGGTTCATTTTTCTCTAATTCTTTGCATTCAATTACAAACAACTGTTCAAAAATCGAAATCATTTGAAGAATAACGACTTCTTATTGAATACAAATTTTGTATAATAATAATAATTTCAATTTATTAAAAATATTTAATTTTAAGGCAAAAACGAGAAATCATTGAACAATTATTTGAAAATTATATATTATTTTTTTGGTATTGAGAAATGGATTTGACTTTTTTCTGTCCTTTCATTAGTTGCTGGTAATAGTTCTCTCCAATGGATTCTTCGGATTTAGTTTTGGTCACATTCTTATCCACAGCTTTTATCTTCTGGTCGACAACACCTTTTCCTTTCATTGATTTTTCTCCCGGTGTCGGGTCTTTTGATTTTGACTTCACTTTGAGGTTAGCCCTAATCTTTTTCGGAGATTTTTCCCTCTCTTTGATGCCTTTCTTTGGTTTCTTTTTAGACGTCTCTGATATTGGTTTCGAACTATTTATAAACTTTTTTGGTTCAGAAAAAAATCCGACGCAAAGACCCAATACTGACAATAATGGTAACCAAAACAATACAAAAACGAGAACTCCTAA